>JAAVUB010000444.1:0-145059 GCA_014898885.1 Fusarium lyarnte (nom. inval.)
ATTATTACGTCTAGGACTGTTATTTAATTCAGTGCGGGGTTTGAAAAGCCTCCTCAGAGCCCAGCCAACAAGCTTCCATCGTGTGTGTAGACTTCACCAATCTTCTTCAACAAGGACCCGCTACACATGCAGAAGGCCGGCGTCTCTGCCATTCATTGCGTTCAATTGGCTGCAATGGCCTGAATATTGTCATGGTGGTCAGCCATAGGACTTGCGCATCAGCGCATTTGAACTTGGAATTCACTTTTTTCAGTGGCGTTTAACAAATGATATCAACATTTTCTCGACTATAAGATGGGGGTCCGCCCGTCCTGACCCTCGTTGTGACGTTTCAGTCAGATATTCATGATGAGCTAAAACAGCGGCCTCACCCTACCCCTAAAATGGCCAAACACATCTCAAGACCTTCAAGCCTTCGGTTGATGGAATGCAATGATGACCACTCGGAATCGATCAAACTACTAGAGCATGTGGAACGTAGTCTGACCGGCAACTTCGAGCGAATGCATCAGCAAGTAGAATATTTGCAAAGCACGGTAAACAATCTCCTAGCCGATAATACAACTCTAAAGACTCAACTATCAACAAAAATCGAACAATCAATATCCTTGCGACAGAGGATTTGTCTTATGAATATTGAAATACAAACATCGCTCAACGAAAAGAAGGCGATGGCAGAAGAGGTTGCTAAGCTACGAAAGCAGATTGCCAACTCCCCACCACAAATGTTTGAATCAACAAGAAGAAACATCATCCTCAGCAAACTGCTATCCAGATCACAACCCATCTCTGAGAATTTCGACGAAAAGCGAGATAATGGGCCACTTGATATCAAAGTTGAGATTGCGGAGTCTGACGTAGACAGTCCTTTGGACGGTATCCTCAGCACCGATGAGGCTCGAAAGCTGTTTCATTCCTTTCAAGATTGGTTTGACGAGAAGGATCTGGATTCAGTGTCATTGCGGCGCTGCGAAGTGTGTCGCAAGATGAGGTTTGAACAAGCCACGAACAATACTTCATACCCTTTAGTCGACGAATTCCCAACAACTCTCCAACGGCCTGCCACCTGCACTACTTCGGTCTGCTCTATTTGCTATCACAAATCTGTTCTCAAATCTATAAAAGGGCTACCTGAGACCTGGTGGGAAATATTGGGGTCAACAATCCTGATACCATGTCCATGCGGTCACTGCTCTGCTAACATTGCGATTGGGGAAACTTGGAGTTTGCAGAGACTTCTCAGACAGGCGAGAGCGCCGGATGCGGAGGCTAGATTGAGAATGTAGGCTCATCCAACGGGACAGAAAGTGAAATCGCTAACTTTTATCACATAGATATGATACAGCACAGCATCTTGTGTCAATACTCGATAGCCTGGATCCACAGCCAACTTTGGAAGCACGTCAAGTAGCCAAGCGCCTGCATCAGCACCTAATATCGAGCGACATTATGAAACCACTGTTTGGGCTTGCGGTCTCGGAGCTATATACTCTTAATAAAGGTAGACCGCACGATATAACATACAAACCCGTCCAGCTCCTCGAAATAAATGGCGCCGACAGAGTATTGCTTGTCCCCATTTTCACGCGACTTCTGCAGCTAGACAATACTCCGGCGGAATGCTCTATCTGCTCCGAACCTATCTATGATATTAAAAGTGGAACTTCTAACTGGGATACCATTTTCAGCGAATATCATGGTGACTAGAAGTGGAAGGTTCTGTCTTTCCCTCGCAAGCTTGAACAGAGGTGTTCTCATATTGTCACCTTCTGCACGGAGTGCTTACAGAACTATATGGAAGCCCAGATTGAGTGTCATGGAAGAGCGGGGTGTCATCTACTTACTTGCCCTTCTCTCGATTGCAGTCGGCAACTTGAATACGATGAGGTGAAGCTATATGCACGACAAGAGACCTTTTCGAAGTAAGTACAATTCTTGCAGGTATTAGCGAAGGGAGGTGCTAATAGTCCGAAAGATACGACGAGTACTTGACACTAGAGGCCTTGAGCAAGTTGCCTTCTTTTCGATGGTGTCTTGCTGAGAACTGTTCTTATGGCCAGATACACGACCTGATCGAGACTAACCACGTCTCATGCGAGGAATGCGGCTACGAGATGTGCTTCGAGCACCAAACGAAATGGCATGATGATTTGACCTGCGAAGAGTTTGATAGCATGAAGGAGAATGGAGACCCTCGGTTCCGTGAAACTCGAGACTGGGTAGATGCCAACACCAAGCAGTGCCCTTCATGCGGAATCAACGCACAGAAAGGCGAAGGCTGCTTCCACATGACTTGTGAGTCACAAAACCAGCAGCCCCACTTGACTTATTCTGACTTCAATGAAAGGTACGCTATGTCGCCATGAGTTCTGCTGGGAATGTCTTGCAAGCTGGAGCGATATCATGCCGAGATCGGGACAGTATAATCAATCAGCTCATCAAGATGGCTGTTACTTTCGGTCCAGTAGTCAACAGCCTACACAGGTTAGTGGGGAGCATATACCTTTCAGGTGATGGATCAGGTGTATATTAAGTCTGGAACACCGAGATTTAGGTGCACTTACTTTTTATAGATGGAAAGCTCATCATGATTTATACTACCTTAATGTCTGTTAAATATTTGCATATACCTAGGACTAAATCACTACTACCAGACTGTCTTAGTTCAGGCATGACCATAATCACTATTAGTCCACAACTTCCATTTATTGGCAATGTGGAAACCTGTGTTCATAAGGACGAAGTTGCGTTAGATCTGAAGATTATGTGTACATTTTAACTACGAGACCCGATATTGCCCCTTCGAGCTTGTAGGTGCCTGAAGTTTTGTTCTCCGGGCTCATTGTGTATCATCTCAATCCAAGGCAATTCACCAACCATCTTTCGCGCAGTCTCCCAAGAGAGGTCTGGCTCAACAAAGGATCTCCATACTGATGATATCCAGCTCGATATGTCGATAGTAGAGATATACCCCATCAGCATCAGCCAAATTAGCAATGGCATGTATGAATCTTGCTCTTGTTTCATGGCCAAACAGCACTCTTCAAGCTGTGAGGTAAACACTGGTAGGTGAGATTTCCGTGGTGGGCTACGTGAGAGTGTAGATAAAAAGGCAAGCATGCCAAGTCGCAGACCTTCGGATACGCCAGGGAGATGACCGTTTCCCAGACCGATCAGCAGGGTTTGACTCGAGCTAACCTGAGACTGGAAGTCCAACCAATTGAGAATTCTTTTTGACTTTGAGGATTGATATTGGTTCGCATGATTTGAAAAAGCTTGCAATGTCTGGTAGCAACTCATCAACGCGGGATGCACCATCAACCAGGGCAGAATACTTGACAGGCTAACGATGCTGGGAGGTTGTTGGCAGTATGAATAGTAAAAAGGAAAGGACAATGGCCGACCTGTCGCCAACGACATTCTAAGATCGATCTGCTGGATCTTGAACAATAGTTTAGAGTCCAACGGCACCGGCTTTGTCTCGCGCATGTCCAACAACCTCCTTAGTCCGTCAAGGTGTGTTGAAACAGCATCAAAATCTCGGAGCAACTCAGCTGCAAAGAGAAGGATCAATATGATAAATATGGTAGAGTAGGATTGTTGCCCTGAAGCATTGCGAAGACTGGTGTTCAAAGACGAGAGGATGGTACAGAGTATTCGCTGCGATCGAAGTGATAGCTTGGTACCAGAACACAAATCATCCACGGCATATGTAGCCAGGAACATCGACTCTAGTAGAGTTTTATTCTCGTTCAACAATGTCAAATGGTCGATCATTCCGTGTTCTTGGGCGTCTATGCTCTCAAGGTATGTCTCAAGAGGATATGCCGCGTCGAGCAGGGCGTTGAACTTGACGACTAGAATCTCCGGTTAGTACTGACGACCGACTTTCCGGTGCGGAACTACAATACAATACATACCTAATCGCCATGCAGTGGATGGCAAGCGAGATGAGTCAAAGCCAAGCTCGTCGGTTCGGGCCTGTAGTGAATTTGAAAGGGGCCCGCAACTTGTGAATTGACAAGGAGACGTAATCTCTGGGGACTCAACGCTCTTGCCGAGGCTTTTCGTTGTGGCGACTGTCTCTGACGCTTTACGCGCCTTTCTTCTCGATCGGCGCGAGTCCTGGCGTAGATTGACGCCCTTCATGCACCGACCCCGAATCGAGGCTCGGCTACCGGGCTCCAGTGGACGCCCATGGCCATCAACTGTCAAGAACGTAAACTCAGTGGCTGGCATTGGATCAGATGTCTACGGATGGTGAGTGAGTGATGCTGACCGACCCGAGAAAGGGCTTCAATCTGGTCCAAATCTTGCATCCGCTCAGCCTCGATCCTCTGCCATGGACCCTGGCTGGAATTAATCAGCGAGACTCCGCAGCTCGACCAGATTGATGCCTGAATTAGGCTAAGCGCCGTATTTGGCTCCAGGCTAGCGACGATCTTATCAAGGATACTAGCCGTTTTGAGACATCAATGTGGTTGTTTGTCATGGTCAATCCGAAAACCGCGGAGGAGTATGAGAGGCACTGCCAACAGAGCTGAATAGCTAGGCTGATAATGAGGATAATTAAAACACCTTTTTGCATAAGATAACCATATTGTAGCCCTAATTCAGGCATACCACATGTCGATCATCAATTTCGGAACATAGAGTTGTTTACAGGTGTCGTCCATAACACTCAAAACCATTTATAAAAACGGGCTTGCTTTCCTCAATATGGCAAATGCTCATGACAGTTTTTAATAACTCGAACTATCCCATTCTACTAACTACATCTCTTACCACATCGTCATGTCTAAGAACGCATCTCCCTTCCAAAGTGCATCCTCTCAAATGCCTGCACTTACCCTATCGACCGGCCAACTTTTCATCCAATCCCAACTCCGCACCAAACCACAATTGCCCCCCAAGGATCTTGACCTCTCAGGCCAAACAGCGATCATTACTGGAGCAAACAATGGAATCGGCTTTGCATGTGCCAAGCTTCTGCTCCAGCATAACTTGAGCCATCTCATCGTTGCGGTGAGATCTGAAGAAAAGGGCAATGCTGCTGTTGAGGAGCTTCGTCGAATATCAGTGTCATCGAGTCCCCAGATTGATGTTTGGAGGCTTGACATGGGGTCTTACAGCTCGATTGAAGACTTTACAAAACGCTGCGCGACTCTGCCGAGGATAGACTTTGCCATTCTCAACGCTGGCATGGGCGATGTAACCTTTCACCTGAATAAGACAACGGGTCATGAAGAGACCATACAGGTCAACTTCCTCTCTACCATGTACCTATCCGTTATTCTCTTGCCTGTACTCAAGAGTAGGGCTCCAACTGCGAAACCTGGTCGACTCACTATCGTCAGTTCGGGAACGGCCTTGCACTGCGAATTGCCCGAAGCCAAGGCAGACCATATCATATCTGCTCTTGATCTAGAAGCCAATTTTGATGGTATGGAGCATTATGCCAAGTCAAAGTTTCTCAGTCTGCTCTTTATCGACAGACTATCTCAACACGTTGACCCAAGCGATGTTGTCATCAACCTTGTTGACCCGGGTATGACCGGGGGCACTGGGTTGCTGGACAAGAGCCATAGGCCCATGAAAATCATTTTTTCCATGGTAGCTAGGGTAGTCGGCCGTACGCAGGAACAAGCTGCCTCGACCTACGTTGATGCAGCAATAGTCAAAGGAGGGGAAACCCATGGATCGTACATCATGGACTGGAAGATCTACCCGTAAGTACTTATGCAACGCAATTTCCTATAGGTGCTGACAAATTCCAGGTTCGGCTCGTACTATTACACTGAAGAGGGCAAGAGTGTTCAGGATCGAATATGGAGGGAAGTGATGGATGAATTTGCGTTTGGCCATATGGAAGAGATTGTACGCTCATTAACGAAGTAACCTGTGAGCCCGTGGGATGTAGACGGGGACCTTTGATAATTTTCGGACTCGGACTCGGAATAATGTGTAATGTGAGACAAGCATGCAAAATCTCCTTTTGCAGACGATTATGCGACAGCATAAGCACTAGTGATCTGCACGCATGAAAGCGGCACAGTATCAACTCTTATCATTAATCACACCCTTTTTGTATAAATAATGCTCATTTGCTCATTTCTGGCAGTTTTGACTGGCCTGTCATACTATCCACCGTTATTTCTTGCTCTCTGTCCCCTGCATTTTGTCTGACCGAGCATCTCCTCATCTCATCTTCATCATGAACAAAGTCATATCCGGCTCCAACGCTCTGGTAGTAGGCGGGACCAGCGGCATCGGCTACGCGATAGCAAATCGCCTGGCAACATCTCCCAATTACCAGTTCTCATCAATCACCATCGTCGGCCGGACAAAGCCGCAGGTCATGCCAGCTGAGAAAGTTTCCTTTCGCTCCGTTGACGCAACATCCATGCACGCTTTGAAAGAGTTTGCGCAAGAGTTTCGAAGTAATAGTCAAAACAGCTCTTTTGATCTTCTCGTGATGACGCAGGGAATCATGTCATTTGCTGGACGGACGGAAACGCCTGAGGGGATTGACAGGAAGATGGCGTTGCACTACTACGGTCGTCAGCTCCTGATTAGAGAACTCAGCCCCATTCTTAGCCAGAATGCGAAAGTTCTTCTCGTTCTGGATGGACTCAATGGCAGTCCTGAGAAACTGAACTGGGATGATCTTGACCTCAAGGAAACCTTCAGTCTTACTCATGCAGCAAACCACTGCATCTGTATGAATGACGCAATGATACAGTACCACGCTCTTCAGAAAGAAGGCCCCAGGCAATTCTTCGCGCACGGTTATCCTGGAGTTGTAAACACAGCGACACCGAAGAACTCAGCTTGGTATTTCCGAGCTGTGTCAAAGGTTGCTTCGAGATTGGTCGGTCTGCAGCCTGAGCAGTGCGCTGAGAGACAGCTTGATGGGCTGTATAAAGCTGCGGATGAGCTGCAGTCGAAGGGTGTGTCCTGGGCTTGCATCGATAACCATGGAAAGGTGATTGGAGGGAAGAAAGAGTGGAGTGAGGAGGAGAGGAAGAAGATTGCTGACCATACTTGGGCTCTTGTTGATCGGACTTGAGATATACGAAGCAATGTCTAGAATACTTAATTGAGAATGAACACTTTAATAAGAATGATTTATTTAAGCAAGACCATATTGAGATAGATACTCACTGTCTATTCAAATGACACAGAGACCTCGAGAACTAGTGAGAACTGGTAAGTCTGAACTGTCTCCCTCTTACGCCGCCCCCATCTCGCGCAGTACCTTCTCAACAGCCTCGCCCTCACAATTAAGCGCATAATCTAAAGGTGTCTTTCCAGATTTTGCTTTCGCATGAATATCTGCTCCTGCATCGATCAAAAGCTTCGCCTTCGTACCCGAATCACGTCCGCTTCTGAGAGAAGGGTTCCCCGCCACAATATGCAGAACCGTCTCGCCATCATTGTTGGCCGCGTTGACATTTGCTCCGCTCTCGACTAGAATCTGCATTGATGCAGTTTCTCCCCATGCTGCAGCACAATGGAGAGCTGTTGCTCCTTCGTCGTTGGTTGCCTCCAGGTCAATCCCAGCTTTGACCAAGTTTCGCACTAGTTCAGGTGAGCTCTGCGCAGCGCGATGCAGAAGTGTATCGCCGTCTTCGCCTTTGAGGTGGATATTTGCTCCATAATCGATCAGAAGTCTGGCACTTTCTGGTCCGTCGCTGGTTGCATGATGCAGCACTGGATCCCCGTTGTTATTTACGGCGTTCACATCAGCACCAGCTGCAAGAAGCGCTTTGGCAATCCCGATATGCTCATGTGATGCAGCAATATGCAAAGCTGTGTTTCCATAGCAATCCTTTGCCGAGACATCCGCCCCAGCGTCTATGAGGAGCTTTGCGATTTGTGTCTCCCCAAACAATGACACGACGTGGAGCGGCGTTTCTTCGTCGATATTACGACTGTCAACATTCGCTCCTGACTTCAAGAGCATTTCGGTGATTCTCACATCCCCCCCAGCAGACGTGTTGTGCAACGGCGTTACACCATCATAGCTTGCCGCAGAGACGTTGGACCCAGCGTTGAGTAATAGCTGCACAGCTTTCTCATTGCTGAATTGAACGGCATAGTGAAGCGGCGTGAAGTCGCGAACCGTTTGCGTTGCTGATACGTCAGCACCGTTTTGCAGGAGCTCTTCCAGTCGTTGGTTGTTTTGGTGAAAAGCTGCTTGGTGCAGAGTTGTGATTTCGGTGGGATCGTCGCCTGGGGCATGGCATGGACAAGGTGCGTTAGACATTGTGGGCGATTTCTTATGAAATGCTGGGGAGGACAATAAAACCGATTCGCGAAATCTACTAGATATACGAGAAGCGTTTCGAAAGAAACTGAATTTTCAGGTGGAGCTATTCAGGCAGCAGGTCGGCCATTACCACTTGAAGTCGTGGACCAAGCTGAGGCCAGCTGAAACCTAGGCTTAAATTAGAAGGTAACACAAGACCTTCACGGCAAGGTCCGTCCAGCATGCTTCAACCGGAGCATGATGTAAATAGAGACAATTCGAGTTGCATGAGGAGTTCCATATACTGACTGATCAAAAGGTTCGCGAGTGAGAGCGCCAAGTTATTCTAATTTCTGAATTGCTGCCAACCTAGTTTATCGATCCCATGGCACCCATTTTGGCCTCACCTATCATTCAGCTAGTTTTTCTTGTCTGCGAGCCGTCAAAAGCCTCAAAGCAATACCCCGGCATACTCTACAGGTATCCCAGATCTTTAAACGCCCTCTGCAGAATCTCACGAATGACGTTCTGCTTCCTATTATTATACTCCATAACATCCTCCCCGTTCTCAACACTCGCCTTGGCAGCCTCCCTCTTGATATTCTCATAGGCCTTCCTATCGTCCTCGTTCTTCCTCAGCCAATCTGTAAAGATCTTGTGCCTCACCACCTCGGGGCATCCAGGACCCCAGACATGCAGATTCGTCGGCACGGGTTCGTAATCGCAAAAGAAGCGATGTCCATGCCAGCCTGGCTCCCTGACGAGAAAATGAAAGCCAGCATCTTCGAGAGCGCTTGCGTAGGCGGCTTCGTCGTTGATGTCTTTGACGGTCAGGTCAATGTCAATTACAGCTTTTGCTGGCAGACCCGGGACGCTGGTAGAGCCAACGTGGTTGATTGACACTGCTGTATCGCCGATGGCGGATTCGATGCGCGCTTTTGCACTGGCGAAATACTCTGGCCATTTTGGATCGGGTTCAACAATGGCAATGGGTTGTTTGTGTTTGCGAAATGCAACTCTGTCGATGAGAGAAGGATCAAAGTCGTATTCCTTTAGTAGTTCTTCAATTGTTGGTTCCATGATGAGATTTGAGAAGGGGAATGGCTGTATCTTGTATCAGCGTCTTTCAATAGTGTATATAGAGAGTAAAGACGTGAGGTATGGCACGAGATATCGCAGGCTATAAATGTTGTTGGAGGGTCAGATTCACTGCAATTTTGCTGATTCGGTTGTAGACCAGTCGTTTTCCCCGCACCCGACAAGCTTCCCCATTTGTCGTGGTTCGGTGACTCATTCGCCGATGGGTTCTGGGTTCAGTTGCTGTGGATCACTAATACGACTGGAATACGTTACACGTTCCTTGTACTGTCGAAACTGACCTTGAACCTGGTTGAACTCCCCTTTAGGATCGAGCATTCATTTTGAGATACTCATGCACATTGATCAAGGCTAACAAGCACTGACATTCGAAACTTGGAGATTTGAAATACCATTATGCCTATGACAGATGTCCTCGCTGTGACATATTCATAAGGTATCATTGATCGTCAGTGGACTCTTGACATTGTCCAAAGTTTGCATCTCACAGTTATCGGGTGACCCAGTCCCCGCAAAATTCAGCAGAGCGCTGCCAAATGTAATCCTGGCCTATTGCATATGTACTGCTCGCCAAGGATGTCCAAGACTTTTGCAATGGTTATGTGTGCAGACAGATAAGCAACCCCGCTCTTGAAACACCTGAACATGATCTTATTGCAGATTGCGAATTACAACCATCATGGCTTCGAGTGCAGACAAAGTGAATGGTATCATACGCTCGAATGAACCGTTGCCATTGACGGTAGATGAGCTCACCAAGCATTGGTTCTCCAAGATTCTCAATAAGCATGTCCAAAACGCTGAAGTCACCGAGACCATCCATGGAACGGCCTCCAAAATTTTACTCAAGTTAACGTTCGAGAATGATACCGGTGACGGCGCCAGTAATGTCTGCGTCAAAGGCGGATTCAACCCCGATATTAGAGAATCCTTACCGTTTCTCTATGCCGTCTACCGACTAGAAGCGGAGTTCTATTACTATCTCGCCCCAAAGCTCAAGGTCCCCCTCCCCTCCATGTTCTATGCCGGTACCGATACTGTCAATGGACAAGGGATCGTTGTAATGGCCGATCTCAAAGCTCAGGGCTACACATTTGGTAACCCACTTGAGACATGGCCGGTTGAGAGGGTGAGGATGAGTGTCGAGCAGCTAGCTACCCTCCATGCCAGCACCTGGGGAGATGTAGGTGAGGGGATCCCCTCTATGAGCGCGACTGTTTCAATCAGAGATGCAATCATGGGGTTGTTGGCACCGGAAGAATGGGACAAGCGATTTGCTACAGATGCGAGACCACCAGTTCCTAAGTCTATGGAGGATCGAGAGCGAATGACGGCGACATTCAAAGCTCTTTGGGCATCAGACTCCAAGATGAAGTGCATCGTTCATGGCGATGCACATATTGGAAACACGTTCATATCACCCTCAGGAGAGCCTGGATTTCTTGACTGGCAGGTCATTCACACTGCATCAGCCTTACACGACGTTGCTTACTTTATTGGCGGCTCACTGTCAATTCAGAATCGCCGTGCTCATGAGAGAGACCTCTTGCAGTCTTACCTCAGCGCCCTGAACCACGCGGGCGGCCCGGGACTTGAGATTGAGGTCGTTTGGGAGGAGTACCGACGACAAACCTTTCACGGATTTGCGTGGACTCTTGCTGGACCGCTGATGCAGAGCCGCGAAATCGTCGATGCCATGGTGGAACGTCACTGCGCGGCGATTATAGATCACAAGAGTATAGAATTACTCGAGGGCCAGGAGATGTGAAGGATGAAAAAATATTATATACTCAGAAAACACTATTTATAACAAAGGCGGATTACAAAAGGTCTGGTCCATCATGGGAGGGATGTGATCACCGCCACTTTGCAGGCATATCTCGAATTGAGTTAGTGCCACAGTGAACCCCCCCTAGATACTTGTGATGACTGTTCCAATCATCGATAAACTTGATCTTCATTCCAACCTCGGCATAAGTGTTGCGAATTTCCTCAGCAAAGATGTCTTTCCCTTCGATAACTGGACCCCATGGGTTAGGTGCAATGCAAGTGTCGTAGCCAGTAAGAACGAGATTGTTTATAACAGCAGGGAAGAATGCCTCGGCTTTGAGTTTAGGGCCATCAACTCCAAAGAAGGGGTATCCTTTGAATAAAGCAGGGATGCGAATGATGTCCTCATCAGTCAGTCCAACTTGCCTCTTGAGAATCCCGATGTTGCGGTCTATTCGCCGAGCGCACTTTGAATTGAGCCACATGAGCGACTTATTGTCCAACAACTGGCTGATGGTGTGTGGGTTGACCGGTTCAGGTCCACAGGAAGAATTGGAACAGTCAGGGGGCCATCTAGTATCGCCTTTGTGTGAAATAGCGGGGAGTTGTCCGTGCCCAGCCTCGCGCGTCTCTCGAAGATGCTCCATAGCTAAACGTGGATCGCTGATGACTGCAACCCAACCTCTCTCGTTGTTGGCGGGAATGAACTGGAGGAACTCATCGACATGACCGACGGCGAGCCACGCTGTATCGAGCCGAAGGGGCTCCTGTGACTCTTGAGCTTCAAGGTAAGAAAGAATATGGCTCCTGGTGTCATCGTCGCCATGGATGAGACGCCCAGCTGGCCAACTCTTGCCGTTAAAGGTGTAGGGAGGAATGGCTTCGATATTACCACCAGCATCGACATTCGAGGACCGCTGTCCGAGATGCTGCACTACACCAACTCCAGATTTTTGGAAATCTTGAAAGAGTTGTCGACCACCCTGTCGCTCATCGCCGGGACACCGAATCATGATCCGGATAGATACTGTTCCATTCGGACCAGGCATGCTTGCGTAGGCTGGCTCAACAAAGTCTTGAGCCCATTTGCCACCTGCTAATTTGAAGAGGTACAGGTCTTTCTTCAGGCCAGCATCCTTGACCATTGAGTCAAGGGTGTTGGTGAAGTTGACAAGATAATGGTCGACAAGATCAGGGTAATTGATCACGTTGCCTTGGACGGCGAGGACTTGTTGGACCTTTTGGAGATGATGATGCGTGAGCACGGGCGCTACACGTAGCATGACGGTATCAGATAATTTGGTTTCTCCGACCTGAACGGTGAAGCGAACAGTGACACGTCCGTCCCAGCCCTTGGGGCGTCTGGTATCACGAGCATCAATGCCAAGGTCAAGACCAACATTCAGCTCCTGTTGAGAGAAGGTATGGTTGTTGTCGATGTAAACCCAGTTCTTGCCCTGCTTCTAGAAAATACGCACGAACCGTCGCTGAGTCGCATCGGGCACTGTAACAGTACCGTTTGCGTGTTCGGGAATGGTTTTGATGGGGACGGTCTTGAGGGGTGCGAGATATTTGGGGGCTCTCAGGGTGTTGTCGGAAGCATCGTTGCAATCGTCAAGCTCCTCATTGCTCAGAGCCAGACTACTGAGAGCCATCTCATGAGAGCATCGTCGATCTGTATCGCCGATGTTGGGGAGGAAGATGGCACCAGACTCTTCAGTCCATCGAGTCTTGCCAATCGTGTCCGAGAAACCGTCGAGATCGACTCGACCGTCGCGGTTGGTATCAGCACGTATGTCGGCTTTGATGTGAGGATTCGAAGGGGCAGCTAAAGCCAATGGAAAGCCTGAAGAGCAGGAGGTCAGAGATGGGTCCACAGAGTTGGTGGGTGGTGGTTCATACCGCAAAGGGCCAGAAGGTGAAGATAATGCATTTCGGTGGCGGAAGGGATGTGCAGGCGAAGTGAGAGTGAGAATAACTGATAGAATTTGTAGCGTTTGACCAAGAGGGTTGGTGCTGTTGATGATGATGACGGTGATGTTCAGGTGAGAAATGACAAGCCAACAGTTGCAGTCGTTTTATGTTTATCAGAAGGTCATTGCCTGAGGGAGTTGCCAATTGGCAACAGCTCCTGCTGCAGGAACCGTCCTCGTTCCACAAAGCGGAAGTGGAAGGTGGTTGCTGTCGCCCCAACGCGATTGAACATCGCGTAACAGAAATCTCTTCCACCTCAGGCAATCGACACAAATGAACGGAATTAGAAGCCTGGGCCACAATCATTGATCGATGCTTAGCTAGGTAGTTGGTTTTCCAAGTACAATGGCAGTTTTCCCTCGTGATACCAGACCAGAATCCTTGTTTTTTACAAGCATAATGGGCCGGAAGGACTCGTTCAATATAATGTGGATGGGTTGCAAGCCGCATTACAGAGTCTTCAACCATAATCAACCAGAATATGCCAGAACTAGGTCTGAAAAGAAATTCAGATCAAATTTTGGAGAGCACACCTGACCCATAAACATATCTTCTAGGAGCGCTGATCTGTAAAGTAGATTCATATGCCTGCTGTAGGTTTTTTGACCAACGAAGTGACTTGGACCTTTCAGTCACTCTTCCGAGTTGCTAAGCTAAACGCCAGACCGTCAGTTCTGGTTCAGCTGCAGGAAGGTGGCTTGAAAGAATATGTGTGATTGGATTATTGGCTTCGCCACGCTTACTCGTGCGTCTCAGACCTCAGCTGACTGACTGCTGTATATTGCTGATATGCCCTTCACATCCCCGACCTTCAGTATTCCCGCGTCCTGCTTCGCATGACAGCTAAAGATGGCTGAAGCTATTGGGTTGGCCGCTAGTATCGCGGGTCTCATTCAGTTATCAGGTTCTGTCTTCAAGCACATCACAAAGTTCTGCAATGAAGCTAAAGACGCCCCGTCAAAAGCCCAGGAACTTGCCACCCAGGCTAGAGAACTAGCCGGGATCTTTGAGAATCTCCGATTATTGGCTACGTCATTGGAAGAACGAGACTCGAACTCAGCGCTCAAACTACAGCATCTTGAGTCGTGTCAGAAGACGTTGAATGAGATCAGTAGTAAGCTTGACAAAGCGCTGTCTGATTTCGACGGTGGCAAATCCGCGAGACGTTTTGTTCGACGATTAAAATGGCCATTCTCACTACAGGAAACGAAGGATTTGGTGGCTGATTTCGCCAATCATCGCGCCAACCTGCATTTGGCACTCTCCGCTGATAGCATGGACGCTTTGATGAAGAGTCTGGCCAAGCAGGATGAAATCCACAACATGATCGAAAGGAGGATCAGTTTTGAGACTCGAGTTGAGCTTAACAAGAGACGAAAAGAGGTCATGACCTTCTTTCTACGCGTGAAACCTCAGGACTATCTCGATGTTAGCCGCGACCTTCGTCACGAGGCTACTGGGTCTTGGCTTACCAGAGACAATTCTACGTTTGAACGGTGGAAGAATGGATCAAACTCGAAATTGTGGCTGAGCGGCATCCCAGGTAACTTGCAATGCTTCATCTAGTTGTAAAGTTTACTGACCTCTTTCCAGGCAGCGGAAAGACTGTGCTGTGTGGACTTGTCATCGAGACTGTTCTGGAGCAGAGTGACGATCTTACAGCCGTCAGCTTTGCGTTCTGCGACTATAAGAACCCAGATTCCTGCATGCCTGAAAACATTCTGGCAGCCCTTGCAGTCCAACTTGGTCTCCAAGGTGAAGAAGCCTTTGATCTACTCGAAGAATACTTCGACATGCTCCATCCAGATGACAAGCTCCCCACACAGCCAAGACTAGACGATCTGGTTGAACTTGTTGGACGTATGTCGGAAATATATGAGAAAGTGTTCATTATAGTCGATGGCATAGACGAGTGTGGCGATCAGGTGGCTCGTATGACCCGGTCACTGAAGGCTGTAGTGGAAAGATCTGAGACCATCAGCTCTGCGCTGTTCAGCCATAAAGAGGAGGATATTCACGAGCAACTTTTCGAGGAGTTTGAACACATTGAGGTCTCAGCTCATGTGAAAGACCTGGAAGACTATACGCTTGCAGAGGTAAACGGACTGAAAGTGCTAAACAGCATCAAACGAACAAGTCCGGAACTTTACAAGGATATTATTCACACTTTGGCATATGGGGCCCAGGGGATGTGGGTATTTGATCTCGCATGACAGATTCTCAATGCTAATACACCCTTACCACTAGGTTCAGATGGGTTGCTTGTCAGATAGACCACATCTGCAGTCTTCCTAATAACAAAGCCCGAAAAAAGGCTTTAAGCGAATTGCCACCAACTCTGAACGAAACTTACGATCGTGTCCTACTAAGAGTCATGCAAACCCCGTTGGAGACCCAAACCTACATTCGAAAGGCACTCCAGTGGATAGCACTAGGAACACCAAAAATGGAAACCACTGCTTTGTGCGAAGCTGTGTCGTTCCATGAAGGTATGGATGCCATCGGAGTTGACGATATTATTGAGCCCGAATTGATAGCTCGTAACTGCGGATGTCTACTGAGAAAGTCTTTGGATGGAAAACACTTTGAATTCGCTCACTTTACAGTATTGGAATACCTGGAGAGTACTACAGTTGGAGACTTTAGATACTCAGAAGAGGAAGCTTACCGTTCTTTGGCACAAGTTGCTGTCAGCTTTTTGCTACTCCCGGAATTTGATAGGCTGCCGTCCATTCTTAACGACGTCGAGCAGGCCTATGGTACTGAGAGAGATAGAAAGCACCCGTTTTATCAGGTCGCAACCCGACTACCTTTTGATATGACAAAAGATCAATGCAACAATCCCGTTCGTTACAAATCTTTTGAGGAAGAGCCTGTTATTGGCCTTCTAGAGAGGTTATTCGATACTGAGAATAGTCGGACATTCCGGGCGTGGTTCAGGGCAGCATCACCGGGAGAGAAAGGTTTTGTCGACGCCTGCAATCTATCAGACGGTCAATTACACCTCGCCGCGACTTTCTTGAATCCCAAACTATGTCGTTACCTTATCGACAGTGGCGTCCCTATTAGTGGAGTATCTAACGGCCACACGCCGCTTCTCTATGCCACCTTTACCATTGCAGACAGGTTCCAGGACAATGACAGCTTCAACGATCCATGGACCCAGCGTCAATTCGATACACTCAAGGTTCTTTTGGACAACGGCGCTGACACCGCCGAGACATACGATGGAAGGAGCTGCCTTGCTTATGCAATCGAGTTGTTGAGTGGTCATCATCTCATGCAATTTATTCGTCCGACATCTTCTGTTCCAGATGACGCTGTCAGAGCCTTCTCCAACTTCATATGGCAAAGTGAATCTGATGATGCAGTACTTGAGAAGATTCTTGAGCTAGCCACTGGCGTAAATGCTTGCCCTCAATGGAAGCCACTGGCATCTCAGGCTCTAACTTACGCTCGCGCGGAGAGTCTCGTCGCCCCCGAGCAAACTATCAATGCGATGCCTTGCGACTACAGCGACCTTGAATATAGAAAGGCTCTTTTAGTTGCATCGAGATTTGGATTGGTTGAGGAAATGTCAACATTGGTGTCTGATCCTCGCTTTTTTGAGATCGCCAGTAGCCCTATGGAGTTTGAGCTGCTGAGTACTGCCGCCATGTCTGCATATCTGAACAGTGCCCGGATAGTAGAGATACTCCTTGATTCTGGCCTTGACGTTCATGCCTCCGACGTTTTCGGTCAGACCTGTCTTCATCTTAGTTGTGATTTCAACAATGCCGACGTATCCTCGGTTCTCTTGGCCAACGGGGCTAAAACAGACTTCATGGACGGAAACGGCCAGACAGCTTGGCATATCGCTTCTTTTGGAGGCAGCGAGGAAGTAGTTGCCTTTTTAATTCGTGAGGATAAGAGTTCACTGCATTGTTTGGCTACTACAGACAACAGTGGCTGCACACCTTTCTGTCTTGCCCTCAAAAAGGGCCGGGTCAAGGTATGCCTTGACTTACTAGAGATCTGCCCTTTGGAACCCAAATACTTCCAGTTCGAAGGTTCAATCATTGAAGCTGTGGTGGATACTGTTTCTCAGAAGCTGTTTGACGCTGTGAGAGACAAAGGAATTCTGAAGTTTGACAGAACCAGTGCGAATACTTCACCGATGCACCATCTCACGGCCAATTGTACGCCCGAGTTCGCTCGGTACTTGGCCACAATATACGACCCCTTTTCCGTCCATAAGAAAGGCAAAGCTCCATTCTATATCTTTCTCCAGGCATGGCTTGCTTGTAACAGTACTAGAAGCTTGGAAACGATTATTCCTCTGAACGGTGAACTCTTGGAGATTCTCCTACCGAAAGATCATAAATTCAACAATGGTGGCAAGGTCGTACATCCATGGGAGTACCTGTGTAAAAGTGTGGCATCAGTCGACCTTTGCTGTTACACTGATGATGACCCTGAGAGTAGGAGATGCACATCCTATTTTGGCCAATATTTAGTTATCCTTCTGGGCCTCGGAATTCTCTCTTCTTATGAGAGAGTAAAAAGGAGATCTGGTGTACTGCCGCTCATTCGCGCTTACATGGGTTGGAGACGGAAGCACCTCTGTCCTTCATCGGTCGAAGACCTACTATCTCAAGTTGCTGGATCTTCAACTGTTAATACTTCCCTCGAAGATTTCGAACCTGCCTATCATTTCTTCAAGTTAGCCATTGATCGAGGTGCTACAGCACTTGCGTTAAAGCTGATCGGATTGGGGGTTGATATTTATCGGCGAGTACCTGATGATGTTTCTGAAAGCCCAACATCTCTATTTGAGATGGCATGTGCGACCGCAAGATTTGAAACTTTTAAGGCTATGGTTGAGTCTTCCCCCTATCTTGAGCCAGACGGGCTAGGCCCATCAAGCCAAAGTCCAACGCAATTGGATGTCACTGGCTCAAGCTCTGACGAAGATCAGGTATTGATGATCAATTTCCTCGAGGAGAAGGGCATTGGCCCGAGGTCTACGCAATATGAAGACCCCTTGATCATTGAGGCAGCTGGTAATGGTAAGTGGGGAGTAGTAAAGTGTCTTTCAGATATCGGACATGACAGGTATGCCCTTGACGAGGAAAATTGGGGACTCGCCATGTTTGCTGTGCTTGATGGGAGACTTGATATGCTGCAGTGGTTAGTCGAATCGTCGACCAGTCCCTCTCAATGGCAGACACTCTCCTGGGCATCGTATGAAGCCCTTGACGGTGCAAAACACTACGAGACGATCACTGACGATAAAGTCACTGTACTCCACTTTGCAGCCAACAAGCCACAGTTTCTTGCATATCTTCTCGAGAATGGCCTATTCAAGGACGTCAATATCATAACCAAGCACGGAAGAACACCTCTTCATTTTACGGTCATTCGTGGATCCATAGTTTCCACTCAAATGCTTATAGACCATGCAGCAGATCTCACCATCAAAGACCAAGATGGGAGACGGGCAGTCGACTACGCCCTGGAAGTGGGTTACGAAGACGTGGCCGCACTCTTGATCAAATCCGGCTCACCTCCCCCGCGTGGTCAGGTTCTAGCCACTGGTGACAGGTTATGGCGTCTCATTTCCGATCAACGACCAGAAAAGGCATTAAGCCTTGGTTTCGAGGAGGCTATAATGGATGGAGACCTCAAGCGGTGCAAGTTGGCTGTGAGTCATGGGTGTTCAGTCGACGAACCCCTACCAAGCTGCCATGCCTGTACGCCCCTTTTTGCCGCTGTCAGAGCTCAGAAGGAGAATATCATCAACTGGCTACTGGATCAGAAAGCTACCACTGATAGCGTGAGTTGCCATCACTTCCAAGGCCGCCATCTGATTTCTTTCGCCGTTTCTTCAATGGACACTTCAAACTTTATTGAAAAGATGCTATCTGTTGCTTTGTGCCACCAAGCTATCCTCCCTGACCACCTGAATAGCTTCGCTTGTCAATCAGCTCTCAAGGGCAACTTCACTGTCCTAAAGGCTTTAATCGATCATTTGCAAGAGAATATGGGTCAATACTAGTAAGCCAACCTTCCCCGACAGCAGCCTTCTTTGGAGTAACATAATTAGCAACCTATGGAGTCGCTTTCATGACCTCCGCGATGTATCTGTTCAAGATTTAAAAAGGATATTTTTCGAGGAGCCGCAAAGGTTCGGAATTTTTGGCATGACAACACTGCATGTTGCGGCAGAAGTAGGGAACCTTAAAATGGTTAAGCTTCTTCTTGGCCACGCCGCGTATATAAACGCGCGGAATCATCTTCAACGGACTCCTCTTTTACTTGCTGCGATTAGAAATCATCTCGAAGTTGCAAGCGAGCTTCTTGCTAGCGGCGCCCTAGTAGATGTTAAGGGTAAAGATGACAATACCGCCATGTCATGGGCTATATATGAAGGAAGCCTGGATATGGTAAAGCTTTTGGCCGAGACATGTCCATATTCTGTACACGAGAGACGCCTTGATGGATCGAATTTGCTGTATGTCGCAACTCTAGGAACCTCTTCACTCGAGATCTTCGAGTATCTCCAGTCGAGAGGACTTGACCTCTATCACAGGAATGAAGCTGGCGATACGATGCTATACATGGCTTTACTCAAGAGCAAGTCTCGCCATTACATCGCGCGGTCAAAATTCTTCGCCCTATCCTCACACGGTCTTTCCACAAGGCCAAACAATATTCTCGTGCCAGTAGTCCACTCTTCTACTCCCAGTCAGTTCAAGCATGTTTACAAGGCTCTTGAACCGAAAGAGGCGGCTATTCTGCTAGATTTAAGGGCGAGATACCACGGAACACCACTTTGCTTCGCAGCTGGTAGAGGTGACCTTGATATGACCAAGTTACTGCTCGATCTTGGAGCTCAAACTGAGCAGATTGGTTCCTGGTTTGGAACACCACTCAGGTGCGCCATTGGCTTTGGAATGATTGAAGCCGCAAAACTGCTTGTTAGACGTGGAGCAAAACTGGAATACACTGATGAGAACGGCGATACCAGAAATGTGTTTCAGGATAGTCTGTCACATCCAGAGATGACCCGGTGGTTACTGGTTCAGCGGTTTCAAGAGCAGAAAAAGCTTACAACCAATACCTTTAATGCGGAGGGTGATATTAAACCATGGAGTGGCAGAACAGAGTTTCCGATGGTATTGAGAGGATCTAACAGACGCTGCTGGGAAGAGTCAACGATTGATTACTGCATCAGACTTGCAGGGATTAAGAAGGAGTTTAGGGGAAAGAGGGCTGTGGAGTTTCTGCTATAGCGATGGCCATTTGCGTTTCGGGACTTGACGTAGTTGAGGTTCAGTAGATGGTGAATAATCAAGCTGACTTTTTTGTGTATTTTTCTAACGAAGATAGGCGCTTGAGGCGGATAAATTGATCAGCTGATTCTAAAGTACCAAGTACTCTATAAATCACCATTCCTGGCTATCTACTTGATCGGAACAAGAATTATACACCTTTCTTAGCGGCTATGCTCTAGCTGGCTTACTTCCACCTCTCGCTTCATCTCGGCCTTCTCATCCCTCGCCAAGATAGCTTCATTGTCAGGGGCCAGCTTATTTCCATAGCGGCCAATCTTATACCAAGGCAGAGAGAACAGTTCGTCAGTGCTCTCAAGTGATCGTCCAGCCATCTCGGGAACAAATGCCCAGACCCAGATGAGACCAAGGATACAAACAGCAGCGCAGAAGAAGAAGAATCCACTGCTTGTCATGTGAAGCAGCATAAGCGGCACAGCCTTGGTGTTGCCGTACTGGTTCGCAAAATGGAGACACATGGTGATAGAACTACCCAGGGCACGAAGGCGCAGGGGCCAGATTTCAGCATTGACGAGATACTGGAACGAGTTCCAACCCATGGTCCAACCGACACCAGAGATGTACAGCATTGCGATTGCACCAACACCAACATGCTTCTGGTTGCTGGTCAACGTTCCATCCTCGAGTGTCTTGGTGCCAACAATGGCAAGGAAGATGGCGATGTACAAGACCGAAATGGTCTGAAGAGTAATGCCAGCATACAGAGATCGACGACGACCGATAAAGTCGACCAGGAAGAAGGCACAGGCATAGGCAGATACCAACTTGACAACACCGAGGATACATGTAGCGAAGAGTTTCTCAGATTGACCAGACTTTCCAAGAACACCGAAGAACTCAGCCGCGTAAATGGTAATAGCGCTAGCTCCAGACCATTGACCAAGAAGCTGAGCCATAAAGCCAAGCATAAAGCGGTATCGGTTGGCAGGTATTGTAAGTAGTTCTCGGATCTTGCCCCATCGGGAGACACCGAGGATAGCCTCTTGCTCTCGCTCAAGTTGGTCACGGATACCATACAACTCAGCTTGGACGAAAGGGTGGTCCTCGGGGAGTTGTCGAAGTTTGCAGAGGGCTTTGGTGCTCTCTTCGTTTCGGCCTTTCATGGTGAGCCAGCGAGGCGTCTCGGGGACGGTAAAAGATAAGATCAGGAGTAGTCTGGCAGATGAGTTAGTCTGAGGTAATGACAGTGAATAGGAGGGACTTACCCAGAGAATCCTATGTGGCACGTTTGGGGAGCAACCCATTGATATCGAGATGAGTCTGGCATGTTGATGGAAGCGCCCCAATTGCTAAAGTACGCTACCATGACGCCAAGGTAAACAGATCCAGCAAAGATGTTGGTCAGCATACCACGCACAGCTCGCGGTGCTGTCTCAGCAAGGTATGTCGGACCAACAACGACAGTCATGCCAATACCCAGGCCGGCGATAAAGCGCCCAGCCAGGACCTGTCCCACGCTTCCATGGCTGGTAACAACGATGATGAAACCGACAAGCCAAAGTAAGCAAAGGAACTGGAGCGACCGAACACGACCGATCTTATCGCAGAGGAAGAATGCAAGGAGAGAACCCGCGATGGAACCGATTTGTACCATGCTGGTAATATTGGACTCGACTTGGGCTTGGTGTTCTTCTGATCCATGATCGAGACCGAATTCTTCTTTGAAGCTCTTGAGCGTGACCATGCCTCCGACGAGACCTTCGTCAAGACCACGACTGGCACCTAGAACACCTTTCAAAGGAGTTAGCAACTGTCAAATGAGTGACTGAGGTGAGATTACGAACCAAATACAAATGTACTCCAGTACAAACGCCAGTTCATAACCTCGCTGGGCGTGTCCGCCATAGCGGCTCTGTTTCCAAGCGTGAACTTCATCTTGATAGAATTCTCAACGATATCCTACTCGACACAAAGGTACAGGACACCAAAACTCGTCAATGAGAAAGAAGCATCGTATTTATGGTTAAGAAATATTGGGGATCGTCTCTACAACCGGCGGGGAAATACGGAGGCTTCTCCACGGTCTAGTGGTACTCTCCGCACCCTCCAGACGGATATTTCGTGCCGATTGCGGGGAATTCGCCACATTATTTCTCCTCACTCCAACGGCATCACCGCGGAGATACCTATTTTAGTTCCCCGATTTGCTTATCTATCCAAGGAGTCGCTTCTTGTGACTGCTAGTGCTTCCCCGCATCTCACTGCGAGAACGCGGAGATTTCCACGATGGCTTCGAGAAGGTCGGGACTTGCCATCGATCTGTTTATAGAAAAGGAGGCTGTGAAAGATGACAGTATACTTAGAATATCATAGATCTCGTATTAAGCATTTTCAACATAGAATTTATTACAGCTCTTGTCAAACGCCTCTACCCCAAATCATCGTGACCTTTCGCACTTCTTCGCGGGGGGTCAGCAAAAGATCAACACGGATATCCGGCACACGGAAAGTGGATAGTGGAGTACAAACCGCCCGCAAACCCAAAGATTCCCTGCTGGAAGAGCAAGATTGAAGGGACAGGCCGATAATTCTAACCAATAGATTGTAGTTAATTACTGACTAATTTCTAACGTTATTTCTCCTCGTGCGAGAAGACTCCGAGTTCACCCTGTGAACCGTGTGATGTGGGAAAGAATTCGCCCGGAACTTGGAAGCGAGGTATATGAATGAGTAAAGGACGGGCTATGCTTCTATTTAAGCTTCTTCACAGTCGAATGTCTGGCCGTTGTGAGAGTGAAGTGGGTGTGTATCTCAAATGGCCTTCCTTGTCCGTCAGAGCTTTGCTTGAGCATAGTGTATGAATCTCTCGCTTGTAGCTGTAGATGTGACCAGTTGATTAAGAATGACAAACATTCATCGTATGCCGTCAAGAACCATGCAGGTCCAGACAGGCTTATTCTTTGGTCAATCGAGGAGTACAGGGTAAGCAATAAACGTTCTTTGAGTCGCCAACAACTCACGCCATTATAATCTGGGCTCCCAGTCTGTTGAATAATATCAATGATGTGCTTTTTTAATTTGAATACGAAGTACTTAATTATTATTTATTCTGTAAGTTCAACCAAGGTCATCATTATCCACCAGCGCCTCGATTGAATATGAGGCAGTTAGCTCAACCTATGAAAGTGAGAAGCTGACAATTGTAACCACAACAATCTGGCCATAAAATCTCCAGTAGAAGTGCATCAGAAAATACTCAGACACCAAGTATGCAGTATTGATCATGGCCCCAATTCGTTCGCTACAAGAACGTAAAGCATCTCCCATTCTCTACCACTTTGCAGTAGCTAACAAACCCAACCAAGACTTCAGCTGCTCCGCCCAGTAACTTAATGATGTCAGTGCCCTGAAAATGGACCCCAACCCCCAACAACCAACCAGCGGCATAAACAGGACAAAGTTTCTCGATTAGGCAATTCAAAAGATCAAGGCATGGCCATGATCGACACTGTCTCATAAGGCAAAGCCCAAAACAGCAAACCGTGGTGCCCACCGCTGTCACTTATCTCAAAATGGTGTATCAAGACCTCGCCCTGGTTTGACCTGCAGCGCGCCAACGTCAGACAGTGTCTTTAACCTCTAGAGGAAAGGAGTAGAAAGGCAGGTTCGTGAACCCAAGAAGCTTGATGACCTCGAGAGACTCTTGACATCATTGACAAACATGTCTTCTGACAATTCAACTACGCCAAAGGAGAAAGAGCCTGAGAAGGGACTCTTTAGATACTGGAACCCATCTAAAACGAGTCAGCCCCCCCTGATGGCGGACTGACGGCATGGCTTCAGGTCCTCGGCTCATTCGTTTTAAATCTCAACAGCTTCGATTTAGCAAACAACTTCGGCGTGTTCCAAACATACTACGAAACGACCCTGCTTCGGCAGCACTCCTCGTCTGCAATATCGTGGATTGGTACACTTCAAGTCTCCCTGATCCTAATCATCGGTGTCATCTCAGGTCCGCTCTTTGACCAAGGATACTTCTATCCCATCCTCATCGTGTCGAGTCTCATGCTCACCTTTGCACTGATGATGCTTAGCCTGTCGACGCAATACTATCAGGTCATGTTGACTTGGGGTGTCCTTGGCGGGATATGCATTGGGCTGTTGTACATCCCTAGCGTTGCCATGGTTCCCCTTTACTTCACGACGCGCCGCGGTCTGGCACTTGGCTGTGCGACACCTGGAGGTTCCTTCGGTGGTATTGTTTATCCCATTGTTGTCCGTAGGTTGCTGGACAAGGGCGGCTTTGGCTGGGCTTGTCGAGCCATCGGCTTCATTGCCCTCTTTACCTTGACCCTCGCTGTGATCTTGATCAAGCCAAGTGTCCAAGCTGTCAAGCAACCGACGCGACAACTCTTCGAAAAGTCGATCCTCAAGGACAAAGCCTTCATTTTCTTCACGCTAGCATCCTTTTTTATATGGCTGGGCTTCCTCGTGTCATATATCCTCACTCCCTCTTTTGGTCTATTGGGTCTTGACCATCCCGTCTCAGAGGATCTTTCATACTACATGTTGTCCGTTCTCAACGCCGCCCAAGCTCTAGGTCGAATTATACCTGCAGCCATAGCGGATAAGAAAATCTTGGGAGCGGAGTCTATTCTCATTTTCAACGTCGTGGTATCTGGAATCCTTGCTCTGTGCTGGATTGTAGTCCATAACGAGGGCGGCTTCACTGTATTCCTCATACTGTATGTCTTCTTTTCTGGTGCAGTCACGACCTTGCCTGCCTTTATCATCCCATACCTATGTCCCTCGCTGGCTGTTATTGGTACTCGAATGGGAATAGTGTATGGTGCGGCAGGATTTGGAGCATTGATCGGGCCCCCAATCGCGCTGGCAGCTGATGAGGCTCATGGTGGTCAGCATAACCGTGCGTTTCTGGGTGCGCAGATTTGGAATGGTGTGACCGTTCTTTTCGCGTCATGTCTTTGCGTGTATCCTCTTTGGGAGGCTAGGAAGAGGCGGCACATGAAGCAGATGGCGGATGCTAAGGCAAAGGGTGGTAGTAGCGGTGTTTAGGGCGTAGTATAGGAAGAAATGCCTCTGCATTGCCTGGATACCTTAGCGCTGGTGCTTCAATTTCACGGACCCTTATCAGTCTTGCTACCATTAGGGTGTGTCTTTTTACGTCATTGAGGACATGTGATTGCTGCCAGCCGATGAATATGTATATGCGAAGGAACTTAAGCTGCATGCCAAAGAGTGAGAAGACACATCGCTTAAATCAGGCTGCGCTTCCTCACTGTATCATTGGGTCATGAAGCAGGCAGCCACGAACACGAACGATCAGATCATATCAATTCCTTGCCTCTTCAAACTCAACGATGTAAAACTATCTTCCATGATGCTTGTTCTGCAGCGTTTCGGTGTTTCATAGGCTGTCGTACCCATTACTTGCATGACAAGATGGATCAGTGGCATGACAGCTCAAACCATCAGGCGTGTGAGGCTCTAAGTCAGTACTTACGAGTTGCCCAAAGTATATAAAGGTGGCACGAGATGTTACTGCAAAGTCTAATAATGCTATTGACTAAGAAACACCCGCACAAAACATCATATTATTACAAGCTGTCCAGCGTCCACCATGTGTTGTTACTGGGTTTCCGTTTGCACCTACTCGTGTGGTCACCAAACGACGTCTTATGAAGCACACCCATGCTACCGTGGATGTGCCAGGCCATGGCCGAATGTACAAGTCGGCGCGAGCTTCCCGATCCGCCCTTGTAGCAACTGCCCAAGGGAGTAAGATGAACTTGAGGTAAGGATCCCTTGTATCGATAGTTTACCCAAGGTTCTGAACTCTGTTGAAGTAAGCGTTGGAAAGACAAGGATAGGAGGTGAAAGGGACAATAGTTTTAACCAGAAGGGCTCAGATGAAGCTATAGGGACTGTGTAACAGACAGTTGTTTTTGCTAGGGCTGAAGAGACAATGAATGGACTTTTCATTATAATAAAGCTCGACCACCAAATACACCTGGTCCGAAAGCTTATGTTTTGTCGATTGAAGTATGTTTTCCCACTTACCTGCGCAAATGAATTGCCTCACATGGTATAGAAATGCCCAGTCAGCAGTCATTTTGAGAGAATTTCTAAGGTATAGCAAAAAATCAGGCTGTGCATTTCAACGCCATGATTGGTTATGGGTGCGCCAAGGCATACAACAAGGCACCTGAGCCCCTCATCTCATCTCCGCCCTTCAATTATTTTGAATGAACAACTTTGCCATTTCATTGACAGTCTGGTCAATGATAAAGTTTGTGGCCATCATGGACCCTCTGTCTATTATCGCCAGTATTGCAGGTATCGCAACTGCAGGCACATCGCTCTCAAAAGCCATATACCATTTCATCTCCTCCACGCGCGGTGCCTCGCGTGAAATGGTAGAGATTGCGCGCAATATTTCTGATCTGTCCTGTATACTTTCTGAACTCCGTCGCGTACTCCAAGAGAGTGCCGATCTCTGCAGTCACAAACTTCTGCGCCGAATTAAGTCAGCAACGCGCCGAATTTCAGCGATTCATGATGATATACATGCACTAATGGATAGCAGCAAAGGGTTTCAGACCTTTCGTTGGAGTCTCAAGCGGTCAGAAGTGCAGTACAAGCTCACACAGATTGAGAGCCATAAAACTGCTATTCACTTAATGCTTAACGTTTTGATTCTTGCAGCGACAACAAGAAAGGAAGTACAGTTAGTAGTCTTTCCATTTCTGTGATGATAACATGATAACCAGCATTAATTTTCAGATCACAAGTCACCCAAACAACTTCGGCCAGTGAAGGCAAGGGTAAAGAATCAGAGTCAGAGGTTCCTCTCCTCCGCCAGCAATCAGAGAACATGGCCTATGCAGCCTCTCATTGTCTGGTTGACCTCTCAGAAAACCACGAATTTGAGACTAGCCGATCATCAAGCCAACCAAAGACCGATTCCGGCAGTGAGAATGATGATGCCTCGGGGCAGGTCCAGGTCCGTGGCTATGGTTCATCTGACGGGACAGGCCGATGGCTTTTAGAACTTGTTTTCGAAAACTCTTCTAGAACAGCCCAAGGATCCGAGACTCATGAAAAGGATATCGGAATAGAACCTGGAGGTCCAGCTTCCGACAGAACGGCCCTCGTAGTTCGAACTCCAGCAGAATTGCAAATAGCCATTTACGAACCCGGAGCAGGTCAACTGCTTATCGACGCACTTCTAGCGGACTGGACATGCCTTTCAAAAGAAGAAATTGCCGGAACCTTCATGTATAAACCTGAAACAGAACAAGTGAGGCCCAGCAGTCCTGTTCCCACACAAAGGGATGTCGCAGGTATCCGCTTCAAAGATGCCGTTTGCCGAAAGTTCACGTTCCCATACCATCTTGTTCAGAAATGGGAGGCAAGTCGTATTATCCAATCTCAACCACTTTGCAGCACTAACATATCAAAGGGCATGGAAGAACTGATCAAACAAGCGTTCATGTGTGTCGACGTGCTCGGTCCACATGTCCTTGCTGGTCACTATGATCTCACTAGTTCTGACGGTGATTTGATACCTATCCAAAAATGGGAAAGCACTATAGAGCCAGGAATGCAAGTTGTAATGACCATGTGGCGTGTCGGTGATACTCGGATGCCGAGTGGTGTTCTTGAGAGGATGATACAAAAAGACCCAGGGACAAGACAAGTAAAGAAGAGGCCGAAGAAGAAAAGGGGAACAGTTTTATTGGGTGATTTGTTTGGCTCACGGAGTTAGACACTGGGTGGTTGAAGTTCGTGGTATTCGAATTCTCCATGAGCTAAGTCATATCGGCGAACCAGAAGCTGAATACAAATTCTGTGTGAGGGTTACATATTGTTGACTACCCTTCAATAGCCCCATGCCTGATCCATGATGGTACTGTGACATGACTTGAACTAATGTCTTTGTTACATTTCAACCCCATTCAAGGTGACCCTCAACAGCATGGTTGATTTGATTTCTTCTGCTCTGGCAAGAAGCTCCCGCGCATCCCAATTTGCCCAGATGAATTTGCCCTTCAGGAACTCAGCCTCATCTGAAACAAGCCAAACCATAAAGTGAGCGGGCAATTCCACTGGCTGCTGTTAGTTTCGGAAACTATATTTTGTACAATTAGAAAACAGACCTGTATCATAATCAGCACTAAGATCGGGATTTATTCCCGTCGCAATGATCCCAGGTTGGATGCTGACGACGTGGATGTGCGGGTTCTCGAATGCGAAGTAGTCAACCATCTTCAAAGCAGCTGCCTTGGCTGCAGCGTAACTGAAGACACCAGGTACTTCGGCCATTGGGGCCCAGTGACCTATGCCAGACCCAGTGTAGATGACCTTTGCCGCTGGGGCTGCGAGGGGGAGGAATGTTTGAAGAGAGTTGAAGATGCCAATGACATTGACCTCAAAGCCTTGACGGAGCTGAGCTTCATCATAGCCGTAAACCGGACCGGCCTTCGGTAACATGCCAGCGTTGGCGATGAAAATGTCGATTTTACCCAGTGTATCAACGATGTTCTTGAGCGCGATGCTTATGGACTCAAACTTAGTGACATCTCCAGTTTCGAACAGGACCTGGGTCGAGGGGTTGGCAGCCTGAATAGCCTTTGCTGCAGTCTCAAGACATTCAAGCCTCCGGCCGACAATGGAGACGGATTTGGCGCCAGCTTGTGCAAAAGCAACGCCAGTAGCTTGACCAATCCCGGTACCTCCACCAGTGATGACAACGTTCTTGCCAGCAGCTGAGAGCTCCGGTCTTGTTGGTGAGATAAATGGATATGGCTCAGTGTGCCATGACTTGGTGAATGATGAAAAGCCGGGTAGTGGTAGAGGTGCCATTTTGGACGAGAGAAAATGGAGGATGGTGAATAGGTTGGTGTTGGGAAATATTCGTTCCTGGGCGCGACAATTATATAGGTACCGTAATCATGTATTGAGTGGACACTGACCAAGTTTCAGAACCCCCTTTGACCTTCATTCGTAAGCATATTGTCTCTCATTCTTCCGCGGAACATCGTCAACGTTATTTTCGTGAAATGATTCAGCTGGCTGTTCCGCGGAGGATGGGGTTGGTATCGCACCAACAGGTATCACGTTTTGATCATATAGGCAACCCAACAGATGCGATTATCGCATCGACTGACTACATCAATTACTGGGATGAATGATTGTTTCAATTTGTTCTTGGACTTTTCTTGGATCCTCAGCTGCAGGTGGCTTCCAGCCAATCCACATTTTGAACAGCCTTCTGGAAAGACATCTCTCGCGCATTTCTTAGCAGCTCATCCCACGAATGACGTAAGCGCTTCAGCTGCAGAAGCGGTGCTTGGAGTATCATATCATCCAGAAAGCTAAATGCGGGGTAGATCAACTGATCATCCGTCTCAGCTTTTGTGTGCCAAGGGTTGAAGAGGCTGTTGGCCGTCAGGCATACTGCCGCAGAGATGTAGGTGCAAGCTGTCATCCTGACACCTCAAAGTTAGCAAAGCGAATTAGAAGGAGAACTTATGGACTCACCATATGAAAGCAGGATCTTTATGATCAATCGCTATGAACAGTTCAATGTACTCGCGAGACTCATGAACAAGTTTATGCCAACCCACTGGCAATCGTGGAGCTGTGACTAGGCCTTGCTCAACTGCCTTTCTTCCAAAGTCTTGAAGACTCGGTATCCATTGCGCTTCCATGGCATGAGCCTTGCAGACTACACTCCGACAGGTAAGATGGCTTGAGTACAGAACACCAAACGCCCTCTGCAAGTTCGTATTTCCACTCTGAGTAATTGCGATAGGAGAGAACTCATAAGGTATACGGGAAAGCCAGTCGTCTAGCATCCTGTGGATTCTAGTGACGTTCTCCAGCCTGACGTAGACGTCTGATGCGGTGGGAGACTTGGATAGCATTGCTTCGTAGACTTCGCCTTGGATATGGGCAAGCTGAACTCGAGAGAGAAAGAAGTTGAAGCTGGATGAGCTATCGGCTGTGTACAGCATACCAGCTCCGTCAGTAGGTGTAGCCGATGGCCAATCAATGCTGATATCATTTTGACTCTGAATCGGCGGTAGTTTCGTGCGCATTGCAATATCGCGGTCCAAGATATATGCAATCCAGAACACGCGATCCTGCTCTAGAGAATCGCTCGGACTGAGATGCTCAGACCCCGATCGGGTATGTAGTCCCAGTCCATGAGCAAGACGCAAAGCAATGGGTATCAGAGCTGAAGCTGGTTTCAAGTCAGATGTAGCCTGGAGTAACACGACCATTCCGACAATTGTCTGGACGTCCAAGAGGTTTGATTCTCCTAACATGATATCATTGAGAACTGACTGAGCCCTGTTCATGAAGTGCAGGGTACTGTAATTGCGCGGCTTTTCTTCATCCGGAATATGGCGATAGGCCAGTGCAAGAACAACGTTGATGGCCGCCCAGGATGAGGCGTCGCGCTGATGAGGTTGCTCGTACCACGTATTGACCCTAGATAGAAGTCTCTGTGGATGGAAGAGGGGTAGGATAGTGTTGAAGGTTGTAAGGAACTTGTTGACTCCGGATAAAACCTCGTGTTGAGGGGGCAGCTCAAGACTTGACTCATGAGACACCTTTCCAGAGGAGCTGACGTCATATCCATTCACTTGAACCTGATCACTTTGCCGACTACTCCTCTGCGACAACCGCCCCTCGAGCTCTTTAATCCTCTCCTGCGCTTCATCAAGGCTGGTCTCAAGCGATTGCACCTGAGACTGCAAAGCCGCCGCGGTACTATTGGGACGTTTTCTGATTGAAGCCTTACGGCTCGTAGCTTGAAATGTGCAGTCAGATTTGTACAGAACGCAGTGAGAACATCGAGGCTTTTGACCGTCGCACCGAATTCGCTTGCGGTAGCAGACGTCGCAAGCCTGCCAGACGCTGTCAGCATTTATCCTATCTCGGCCAGGAACACATGGCGGCAAACCTTTCTGGTCATCTGCGTTGGTGGCATGTTCAACGTTATTGTTGAGAATGGCAGGCAAAAGACGGTTGATTGAAAGAAGTGATGCTGACACTGGCTTATCTCGTCTTCCGCGGAAGCAATGCTGACAAATTGACCACTATTCTGATTGGATGCCCTTTCAGACGAACTTGCGATGGCTGACGAATGAGAATCTCTATTGCAGCCCTATTTATTACAATTTCGTACTTGAAAACAACTTCATCTAAAAGCAACTCTATCCTAATCAACAAATATACTACAATACATACACCAACTACCCCATACATATACACCAATCGCCAAAGCACCAGCCCCTCATGTCACCCGTGTCTTGCCTTAAACATCAGTTCACTGTTTAAATAGTCCACCCATCAAGAGCTTCAGCATTGGTATAAGCAGCGAGATTCAGGTAGTGAATCTGTCGCGTCCCACCACGACCAAACTGCTCAGCCGTGCTGTTCAGCAAGAAAGCAGAGGTAGAAGAGTTCAAGCTGAGCAGACCGGGAAACTGCTTATTGAACTTATCGAAGATGACTTGAGGTGTGAAGTGATCAAGACCCTTGGACTCGATCTCCTTCTGCCAATACTTCAGGTAAGTGCGTGTATGATCAATATCAATTGAGCAACCGAACTTCTTATTCGACAGGCTGTGCCCGGGGATAATGACACTAGGCTTGAGATAGTCAATTAAATCGAGGGTTGAAAGCCAGGATTCCGTGAGAGCTTTGGTTAGAGAGTCGGCGAGCCAGAGATGCATGTCGTGCCCGTACACAGAGTCGCCAGCTATTAAAGTCTTGATGGAGGGGATCCAGAAGAGAGTTTCATCGACGGTGTCGCCGGTGAGAGGGTTCAAGAAGTGAATCGGCGTGGCTTCGTCGCCGGGCAGGGTGAAGAATGAGAAGTCATTTGGCGTAGGCAGGTGAACCTTGTTAACAATGGACTTTTCACCGAGAACACCCTTCATGAGCTTGACCTACTAAATGTTAGTAACAATCACTGCTACAGTGTCTTATTGTGTACCTTGTGAGCTGCTTCCTTCTTAATCTCGGCGGCCGCCTTAGAGTTGGCATAGTACTTCGCCTCCGGAAATCGCGACAACAGTGCACCACCACTGAGGTAGTGGTCGGGATGGAAGTGAGTGGTGAAAGCGGCAACAAGTGGCTTATCGGTCGTGTTGCGAACCCAATCAGCTAGTGCCTCTGCGCCTTCGATCGCCATGGGCAGGTCGATCAGGACCGCGGCTTGAGAGCCGATGATCAGGGAGGAGACCATGTCGAAAGAAGAGCCATGGTTGATGAAAGTTTCAACACGGAGGTTGGGGTGAGTTATTTCTCGTGCATTGATGAGTCCGATGGACTGAAGTGTCATGATGATGGTTGTAAGACGCATGATTAGAGGAGTTGTTGAGAATGTTTGCAAGTTGAGTTGTATGTTTGTGTGAGTGCTCGGTGAATTGGTGTGATACCTGGATGCTTCTCTGTTGTACGTGCGATGATGCTTCTATTTGTAACATTTCGCGATGGCTTTTAATTTACCAATGACTCTAGAGCTTGGACATGTCGTCAACGTCACTGGGAAGCAAAGTGGGAGAGCATCATGACTTGGTGGGTCCATTTCTAATCCGCAACTCCACATCTCCCCACAGTGGCATTCGACTGGAATACCGAGATCAATCTACCGACACATAGCGCAATCTAGGTGCCAGGCTTCTCAGTCTTGAGTGATTTGGCATGGTCGTAGGGAATCTAGCTCACGAGGCTGAGCTCAAGGTCTGAACAAGTGAGATCAATCGAAGTTGTGTTTATCCGTGCTACTGTTGACATATACTGTTCGTCTTTATGCTAATGTGATGGGCTATAGCTATAAGCGCATACTCTTTAATAGCAAAAGTTATTTGAACGTAGTTTACATTCGCGCCATCTTCCATTCTCCTGTTAATTTGCTGCACTGAGCATTTTGGTGGGATAGCCGGGTGTAAGTCGCCGGAGTGGTAAAAGTCGGATGTGACGAACCCAAATAGTCTAGACAAGAATCAAAGGCTCCAATGACAGGCGACGGCAACCACCGCCGCAAATCCCTCTTGTCGAGACCGTTGGAACTTGATTAAGCTTTGCTGGTCGGGCGTTGGCACCTGTCAGGGGCGGCCGCCAGAGAACAAGACCCTGCATCAATATTAACTGGTTTGTAAAACGCCGAGTGGGATAACTTCATCGGATTTCCGACCCTCTCAAAATAGTCATGGTAATCTACTGCCTAAGCATTTTTCATGAATCGTTCTCTTCCACATTTTTGCGGGAAATTCCATTCGGCTCCAGCTCATGACTCCTTCAAGCTGCCACGTTCAAGGCCGCGCCGTCTACCATGTTTTCGGTTGGTAAGGCTGAATGGAGTCAGTCCTCTAGCCCATTTGGCTATCATCAAGACTTACCAAGCGCTTGGGAGGAGCATCTATCCAAGCCGACATTTGGTACTGCTGGTTATCTGCAGGCGTCCAGGAAAGATCATATTTGACTGGCTGCATATACTGTGTAAAGTTCATGGGGTATCCAAGATTGTATGGAGATACTTCGTGAATCTCGTCGATCTCCTCTTTCGTAAGCTTGATCTTCAAGGCTTCGGGCATAGCCTTGATATGCTCTACGGTATTGACTCCCACGATGGGGAATACGTATGTGGATTGGTGGAATAAGTACGCCAGTGCCTAATTGCATTAGATCCTTGCGTGATGCAGATGGTGAAGCCGAAACTCACAATAGCCTGTAGTGTTGTTCCCTTCCGGTCGGCGATTCTTTCCAACGCCTCGCTAGTCTTTAGCGCAACCTCGGATATCTGAGGCTTTGGTGCATCTGGATCAGCTTCCCTCTCCTTCCTCTGTTGAGCCGTAAGCAGCGAGCCAGTACCTAGTGACCCCCAGGACACAATCGCCATATCTTGGTCCTCGCACATGGGAATCACATCACCCTCCATGTCGCGGAAGGCGGCATTCCAATTGCCCTGATAGACGGAGAAGGGAGTCAAGCCATGCTGTTTTGCGTCTGTCCAGATTAGTGCTTCAACAATATACAAGGTTAAGAAAACCTACAAGCATTGGCCTTCACCACGATCCAAGCGGGAGTGTTGCTGATTCCAAGATAGAGGACCTTTCCCTGCATAACAAGAATATGGAGGCCTCTCATGACCTCCTCAACTGGCGTCGCATAGTCCCACCAGTGAACATACAAAATGTCAATGTAGTCTGTCTTCAGCTTCTTCAAGCTGTCGCGCACTGAAATATGCATGTTCTTGGCAGAATTGCCGGTGAAGTTCGACTGTAAAGGCTCAGGGTTGTCGCCAAATGCACGATAGCCCGCCGTGTACTTGGTCGCAATCACCATTTGGTCTCTAACGCCACGCTCTTCCATCCACTGGCCGATGAGTGTTTCTGACATCTGGTTGTTGTAGTTACTCGCAGTGTCGATGAAATTGCCACCTGTTTCGTAGAAGGCATCTAGGAGGGTGAGTGGTTCCTCATTCTTGCCGGTGTAAAACTTCCATTCGTGGCCGATGCTTATGCCGCCGAGACAGATTGGCGATACCTTGACTCCAGCAGCGGGGGAGAGGATGCGATGGAACCCAAGTAGGGTCTTGGGCTTCGGTGCCGTTGGAAAACCCATGGTATGTGATAAGGTCTGGTGCGCAGGGTATAAGAAGATTGAGACAACGAAGAAGAGGGGCTCTTCAAACACTCTGTATCAAGGAAGACTTTATAGAAGTCCTCGTATTAACTGAGTTCACTTTGTCGCATCATAAACAGGACGACATATACGCTAATGCAGCTTGCTTACGCGCTATTGCCACTGTAATATCTTGCACTAATGCAAGTTGCTGACACCAAAATGGGGCTTCTAATTACTGAGCTACAGTGCGTCCACAGCCACTCCGTTTGCGAAAGAGTCCCGATTTCGAATGGAGGATGGTGGTTACCTTCTGTATAGATACGGTGAATCAAGAAGTCATTATGGCGCTGAAGGACTATACTTTAGTTGAAAATACAACTTTTTTATTTATTTCTATTGAACAACTACATGTAACAACCCCAAGAGTTAAGGTTTTTGCATTGAGCATCGAACCTGAAGAAGTGAAAAGAAGCCACTTAAAATAAGTCGACACCACCAGTGAGACTACTGAATATTCAGCTCATTCGGTTCTTAAACGAGGTTCTCTTGGAAGAACTCGTTGAGCTTAGAAAAAGGAATAATCTCAGTGCGATCATAGAGATCGGTATGACTAGCTCCACGAACCCAATAAAGCTCCTTAGGCTGACCAGCCGCACGATAAGCATTCTCGCTAAACTCCCTGGAGTGTGACTGATCGCCAGAAATAATGAGCAGAGGTCGAGGGGAGATAATTTCAATGTCGCTGAAAGGGTAAAAATTGAGGAACTTGACGTTGGTGATGAGCGACGGATGAGTCGTCTGATTTCGCTGCCATCCCTCAGGAGTAAACTCGCCGCGAACGGTGCGGTAAAAGTCGAAGAATTCACGGGCGACATCATCAGACTGGCTTGTGAGTTCGTTCGGAGTCCCAACGGAGTATCCAATTGGTGCTCCGTCGACTTCAGCCCATCGCCGCTGTGATGCATTGGCGATGACTGCTCTGCGCTGCTCCACTGATACAGCCCTTCTCAGACCTTGGCGATTCACGGTACCCATGTCATACATGGAAACAGTAGCGATAGCCTGAATGCGAGCGTCAATCTTGGCTGCGTTGATGATAAACCCCCCGCTGCCGCAAATTCCAAGCGCACCGATACGATCCCGGTCCACGAAATTATAAGTGCCCAGATAATCGACGGCAGCACTGTAAGCCTCAGTGTAGAAGTCGGGTGATACGAGATTCTGCGGGCCGTCACTTCTGCCCCAGAAGGGGAGGTCGAGGGTCAGGGTGACGAATCCCTCTTCGGCCAACTTAGTAGCGTACAGGTTGGCGGATTGTTCTTTGACTGCGCCCATTGGGTGGCCCACGACGATGGCGGGGGATTCGGTACTGCGACTGGTGTTTCTGGAAGTGAAGAGATTGCCGACGATGGTGGTGTTATAAACGGTGTTGAAGTGTATGGGCTGGATTGCGACGGATTCGCTGCGGTAGAAGTTGTCGGCGCCATAGGAGAGATTCTGCGCAGAAGCTGGCATCATAGCTGCGAAGGCCATGATGCCTTGGGCAGCGTAGTCGAGGATTGACTTCATGGTGATGATTGCAGTGCGATTGCTAGACGAGAATTGCGTTGATGAATGTCTCTACTTTAGGTGAGATGCTGATTGTTATATATCACACATCTCCTGTATCTACATGCTCCCATCTTTGAAGGTGCGTCATAATAGTAGATGAACGAAATCAGGCCGCGTACTTCACCATCGTAAACCTTGAGGCTTAGTTATGCCAAGACGCTCCAATCGAGATGTTTTGCCGAGTGTCTGTCCGATACACATCCTTTGTCTCACGGCCTTCATGAGAAAAGCAGCTTGAGCAGACAGGGAGAAGAACTGTGTTGCAGCCGAGAGCGGGTCCTAAACTGTCAGCAACCTGCATTAGCGCCGGACCTTAAACTCTTGGCGAGGAGACAGAAGCTTCCAATACACGTCATTACATGGCTTGAAGTTGAACCTTAATCAAGTACTTTAAACAAACGCCCGGCGGCTTTGTAATCAGTGTTAGTAAATCATGTTAAACATAATTAAGTATCTCTCGTTAATGCCAACTGATGTCCACGTGCTAAATATACTACTGACACCAATCTGCAAGCAAGAGACCTTCATGACTAAACTCTACTCCCTGTCAACAGACCATCACTCTGACCCGGCGTGTTGACCAGCGGAAAATACTCCAATCCACTATCCTGGCTCGGCATAGACGGCGGCACGGCATCATCTACCTGTCCAACACCAGAGCATGTCTTACACGGAGCCGACTTCCGGTGTTTCTTACCAAGATAGAATTCAGCTGAAAGCTTGTAAAGTTGCCATACAGCTTGAAGAAGCACAAGATCAGCTACGATGATAGCAACGATGAGATTGCCCGCCGGTTTCAGCCGCGGGACCTGACAGATGTACGTCGTAGCGATGACAGACGATGTAATACCCAAACTACCTGTTGTTTTCTTCAGTGCACTGTAACTGTCGTTTGCGGGACCCGATCTCAGATTCGCCATGCGCGCTGTGGAGAAGTTGTCCGTGTAGCGCGTCAACAACTTGCTATCGGTGAGGATGTTGGATTTGGGGCCTGCTTCCTGGCCGAGATCAGCGAGTATTGTCGAATACGCCGCTTTTGCCAGCGACTCTGCTTTGATCCATATGTTCGGATAGGTGTCGCTTTCATCCAAGGCCTTTGCGGTCAAGGGAAGCGGTAGTTTGGGACAGCAGGCCACCTCGTTTATTCTGTTACCGTAGAAACGATAGTCGAGGCTGAAAAATCGCAAGTCTTCAATATCAGGGTACGTGTCATTGATCATGAAAGAAACTGTCCCCTTGTTGAGTTCTATTTTGTCATCGTCGTCTTTGTAGGCCCCCCGCTGGTCCTGGAGCATCAGCGTGACTTCACCCCAGAATGTCGACATCAAGGATTCGCCCCACCAGAGGCTAGCTTGCGTTGTCTTGTTGCGACTCAGGAACCCGTTCCCCAGGAACTTGTGGAGACTATCGAAGGAGATGGTATCAGGAACGTAGTCGTATGTCTGTGTCATGTTGAAGAAGACTTCTCCGGCCGGGGTGTCGATCTTGCACGAGATGTACGACCGAAGCACCGCGCCCCATTCACAAAAGCCAATCTGTTTTCCAGCCCTGTCTAGTGAATCAAAGTCGATTTCCACAGAGTGAACAGAGCAGTCCTGCAGGATGTTTCTGTGATATGTGAGAGCTGGCGAAATGACCCGCCGGCCATCTTTTCCTCTCTCCCAAACGCTTGTCAACGTGTAGGTTAGAGCAGTGTTGTTAGTGAATAGATCGCTGTTTACTGGTAACGTGGCGGGCTGGCATTTGGGCTGGACTTTGGTGGCCAGGAACGACGGGTAGCGATGCAGCAAGCCACGTCTAGAAACGGTCGCATTTGGGTCCAGTGAGTTCTGGACGATGAGTTCATAGCTGCTGGATGCAAAGTTCATCAAGGTAAAGAGCGCGATGAACACGATACCGCCTACGACAGTAACTGGGGTGAACCATCGAAAGGGAAAGGGTTGGGTGATGGGGTAACTGAAATATGACTTGTGCTCCATGGTCGCTGATAATTGAACCATAATCACATAGTCAGGCTTGAGGCATTATTGTTTATATACTGCAAACCAAAATCAGGCTGTGAGTAAGTCTTAGATAACGGCTTTTCCAGCTGTGTCTCACCACCAATCAACTGCTGGCATTTCATGCAGCTTACTGTCATTCATGTCTTGTTTGGGGGCCTCGCATATTTCTATAAATATCATTTCAGCTGGTGACTCTAAAATTATCAAGTATGAGTACAGCCCTACCATAGCAAGTAGGAAATAAATACCTCAAAATCATGAGAATAAATTGCAACTGTTGGTTCATGTATCTAAACCAAGGGCCGCTATAGCCATAGCGAGTCTTCCGTCTTTCACCTTAAATGGAACGATTTCTCAACAGCACCCTCATCGTCCAAAGCCTCTCCATTCATCAGCCCGTTAACAAAAGGCTCCCCCAAGAACAAATAATCTTCATCGCCAGTACCCTCCACCGGGCGCATAACAAAAGGCGTACCTCCACTGTAAAGAACACAAACATGGTCTCCAGGCTTCATCGACATGGGCCCTATGTCGACGTACCCTAGTTCTATTATGAAAACGAAGAAGTCATGCCCGTTGCATTGAATCGATTTACGGTTGTTAGTAGCTGGAAGTCCCCATACGTAGCTCAGGGCTTGATACAAAGGTGACTTTGTCAGTGAGTACGATTTCAGAGTGCAATTGCTGTCGGCAATTTCAATCTCGAAGAGCCGGAATGATTGGTCATCAGGTAATTTATCGTAGAGAAAGCTCTCATTGATCGCCATGTCATCGGGCCTGTTGTAGTCGTGGAATAATGAGATAAGTTTTAGCAGCAATAATAAGCAAGGCTGGCATCCAATATCATGTCTGGGAGGCTTAGCTTTCAGCTCCGTTAGTGCCAGTGGGCGATTGGTCCTGAGACCTTGAAAGGTATTCTGAAGGGGGTTCTCAGCGAATGGCAATTCCCCATTCGTATGGGTCTTGGCAGGCGTTGCAAAAGGCATTGCCATTCAAGATTTCGCGTAACTAAGCCAAAGGAATATTTCTAGTTATTGGCTCTATTGTTTTTCCACTACCTATTGAGTTCCCCATTGGAGCTGGTATATCGAGCTCGATACCTTGTACTCGCGTAACGCATTGATAGCCCTTTCAGCACTCTCAGCTACCAAAAGAAGTCCCTTGTTCCCAGGCTTCACAAAGCCTTCTTCGGTAGCTTTATCCAGCCAGTCAATGATGCCGTTCCAATAGCCATCGACATTGAGAAGCACGATGCCCCGACTGTGAATGCCAAGCTGAATCCACGTTGTCGTCTCGAAAATCTCCTCCATGGTTCCAAATCCTCCACTGAGACCTATAAATCCGCTGCCTGGGCCACCTGCGAAGACCTCCTCAGCCATTAGTCTCTTGCGGGTGTGCATGTCTTTGACGAGTGTAGTTTGACCAAAAATTGCTTCATCGGGAATGTTATGGGCCTGGCGCGAACCGGCTCTTTCGTGCTTGACGAGGGCTTCGGGAATAATGCCATGAACAGATTGAGGACCATTGATTGAGACCAGAGTTTTGGCAATTTCTCCCATGAGTCCGACAGTTCCACCTCCATAAACTGCGAGGTGTTAGTAGCTGCCATCCGCCGGACTTTATCATGAAACCGATCATGTAATCATGCGCTTGTCCTGTCACTCACCTAGGTCAATGTTATTGGCAGCCATTACACGTGCGAGAACTCTGGCAGCTTCCATGTGAGCGGGACTAGTGCCAGTGCCTGCTCCACAGTATACACATATCTTGGTGCGAGCTGGAGGAGATATAGCGTCCTGAGCCATGATTGTCGCGTAATCGGGATGATGTAGGATAGTTAAGTCTTGTAGGTAGCTCGACACGAACCGATTTAGAGAAAAAGGGAGGTTATGATATATGAGAGTCTGAAGCTTGAGGAAAAAGTGTAACTTGGAATTGGGAGTTTGCACTCTTTAATAAATCCGATATTTAGGCAACACCTTGGTGTGTCTGCTGGGCAAGACTATAAAACTTTCATAGGACTCGGCCGAGTTTTGTAGCTGGTGAAGGTTTAGATGTCGAACCCACGCTACTTCGGTAAAGCCTGTGAAGGTCATTGCTTCAGGCCGGCTGATAAAAAACCATTCCCAAATCGCAACAGATCAACTTTCCGATGATTTACTGATCAAACGATTATGCAATTTGCATCAAACTGCTTAGGTTTTTAACATATCACCAGTGATCTTGCCGCAGATTACGATAGCCGGGGCTTAGCCGGACAAGCAGACTCATTCACAAATCTCGGCCGTGCTGAAAATGTCTCATCTGCACAATTATGCAAAACACGGCCGAGCGGGAATAATTACAACATGCCAAATCCGAGACCAGTCCGAAGTAGTCAGAGGTCTGTTCTCGCATGCATCAATTGCTCTCGCCGCAAGATTAAATGCTCAAAGACTATTCCCTGCCAAGCATGCGTTCGCCAGAATAAGGCTGCGCAATGCCAGCGAGAGCCTGTCACGGTTGTTTCGAGGCGCTCGGCAGGGTACTCCAGGTCCTCCGCAGCACCGGATGACCCTGAAACTGTCACACCATCTGTACCTCTTCCGGAAGCCGCCAGAGTTGCAGCAGTGCCAACAACTTCGGTCGAGGAAGTACCTCTCGCTGTGATCCCTGTACTCAGAAGCACTGCTGCTAGTAGCAATGATCCCTCCCCGCAGATTGATGATCAAATGATCGAGCAACTTTTGGCTTCTCTATCGACGCCTGATACGCGATTGACCAATGAAGCTGCTGCCATGCTAGAGTTTCTTACCCACGGTCGGCGTAACATTCTTGACCGATTCATCGGAAGAGAGTCAATTTCCACCTCCATGACACAGCCCGTTCAGAGATGGGATACGTTCCTACCTGTCGAGGATGCTCGCTCCTTGCTGGTGCGTCATGAGAAGCATTTGACCTGGATGCATAACACGGTTCATATGCCAACGTTTCTGCGCGAGTTTGATGAGAATATTCTCAAGATTGAATGCGACAGTAATTGGATAGCTCTCTATTATGCTCTTCTCTCCGTAAGACGCGCGCCCTGCTGTTCAACTGGGGAATCTGACGCTTGACAAGCAAACGCTCTACCATCTCGACAACGTCTACCTGTCGTCTCTATCCCAGCCAATAACAGGTGAGCTGGCAGCAAATCTCTATCCTACACTGACTGATTTTTCTTAATTCAAGTTGACAATGAAGCGTCGCGTGTTTTGTTTGACAAGAGCAGAGAGATGCTGTATAAAGCCGAGTTCATGGATAAGCATAAACTGACCTCGGTTCAAACGATCTGCTTGCTGGTTCAGGTTGCTCATAACTTTGACAAGTCCGATCTCATTTGTGTTCTCGTATCCGCTGCTATTCGCATCGCTCAATGCCTGAACCTGCACCGTCTAGGACTCGATGACCCTGGTGCCACTGTCAACGAGGCCGTCGCCCGCGAAGTGCGAAAGAGAGTTTGGTGGTTTCTCGTGCGGTACGACTGGCTACAGATTCCATTCCAAAACACCTGCCAGATTCATTATTCGCAGTTCAGCACTCCCATGCCCGCCAACTGCCATGACGATGAAGAGCGTATGATCAAAGACGGCAGGGTCAATGCCCAGTCTGTTGGCATCAGCACCGTCACTACCTGGACGAATTGTCTTGCCCAAAGTAACGTCTGTCACTTCGATATAGCAAGACAAAGGCTGACAGCAATCTCACAGTGTCTGTCGTTATGTGGAGACATCATGATAACATGTCAAGGAAGGGGAGTAGAGTGACTGATATTGATGGAAGATATGATGAAGTCATCCGAGCCGATGAGGCAATCAAGAGCCTGTATCTCTCATGGTCTGATACGCTACGAGATGTCAACACTACGCCAAGCGACAATCCAGCAACCGATGGTCTGCCTACGGCCTTAATGCCAGCGATGCTTCTGATGAGTATCGCCCAGAAAGTCCGTGGCGACTAGATATTTAACTGTGTTCATGACTGATGGGTTCGGCAGATCTTTACTATTCATCGCCAGTTCCAACTGTCGTGCTTTCGTGACAGGCGATACGCGTTTTCTCAGGTAACTGTCCTCGATCAACCCTGGGATAATCACTGATCCGTTGCAGCTGTCGTGTGTGACGATAGCGGAACGAAGCATCGAAGCATTCAAGAGATGGCCCGATTGTCTCGAGACACGCATCTGCCGCAGAATGTGGACTACGCTGTCTTATATGATCAGCTGCTCAATCACTCTCCTTTTTGCTTTGCTCTTCAAGGCCCAGAATACCCTAACGCATGATGTGGAAAGATTACGCGCTTACGTTGAGTTTGGGAAAGACTTCCTCGGTAAGGAAGCACAAGCGAGCTCAATCGCCAGGAGAGGAGTTCGATTGCTCGGAGCGTTGATGGAGCTCGAGCGCACATCGGGGTTCTCATCGGACATTGAAGCGGACATTGGAGATACTATACGCCGTGTTGCGTTGGCTGATGATGATGGTGTTGAAGCAAATCCTGGTGAGGGGTACCAGATGGTCTTTCCGTACGGGCAGGATCTTTGGGAAAGCCTGATGAGGGATCCTGCCGAAAGTGAAATGATATGATGTCTCAAGTAGACTCAATTTGGAATGATCATCATAAGTCTATTAATGCCGTGATCTCCTGGCGCTGGTCTTCTCAAAGCTAAAGCTCCACGTAACCTTGCGAGTCCCCCCAACATCCGAGGATCCCATCCTTCCCACATGCTGCAGTACACTTGGTGTGATAGCGTACTTCTTCAGATGATTACTATCGGCGAAATATTCTATGAGTGAGTCGCCGGCAATTGCATCCGACGCGGTGTGTAGGGCGGCGCCAAGCGCGTCAAGATGTTGCCGAGGTATCACTAGGCCCTGTGCACAACACCCGTAGTTTGGCATCTCATGAATGCCTGTTGGATACGAATTGACTGTAAGACGACCAGAAAGGAAGTACAAGACGATGAAGGACGCTATCCAGAATGTCAGATGTGGCAGGGCCCAGATGGTTGACTTTGGGTGAAAGGTCTGAGATCTCCGTCGTGTTTCTATAGCCACTACCAACAAATAGAGGACTAGGGCGATGCAGTATACCGATATCGAATGGGCGAGATAAGTCGGCCATTCCTCCGCGTTCCAGCCCATGTATGTTTCGGAATAGAATAGCCGCAGGTACAGCCAATTCTTTGCGTCTTCGGTTCGTTCCAGTTTGTCCAACGCAGTAGATAGGCGCCCTAGCCAGTTGTGTGCGGCAATGATATCGTCTTCAACTAAAGCAAAGTACTCTGATCTTTGTTCTTGGCAAGCTGTCATCAATGTAGCGTAATCGCGGTGGACTCGATCGTTTCGGGATAGCTCATGGTTGTTTTCTGATGCGACGCTGCGGTATCGGTCGGGAGCATCGGTTGTCGAAGAGTTGCCGTACAAGAGGACTTCATCAACCATGCGGTCTAGCCATCGTCTCCCAAAGGCGGGATGGGAAGTTGGATCATCGTTTGCCAGCAGTACGACAATATGTATCGCTTGTCTCTGTTCGAGACTAAGACCCTGGACAAGCGAGGCCACAGCTCTGGGCAGGAACTGATCTCGTTCTCGCGTGACACTTGGTATGCCGACACAGATACGCTTCTCTGGGTCTCTTGGTATTGCGTTGGGGATGTTGTTGAAAAGGGGGAGCTTTACTAGCTCTTCTACTGGAAAGTGCTCGGCAATGTCGAGTAGCTCATCAGCTTGGTGTTCTCGGATATTCGTGTATCGTGTCTCGTAAGCTCGGGTCGAGTCGTAAAAGAAGGAAGAAGGATCGGAGAACGTGTAGAGCCTGCAGAGCTGGAATAAAAAGACCCATATACTAGCCAGCGAGGCATACGCGATAAAGAGCCGTCGGTTATGCCATATCAGCATTGTGACCAAGGTGCAACAAAGCCAAAATGCTATACATGTTGAATATAAATTAACGGATTTGTACAATGTTTATATTAAGAGCTTCGGAAATATATTGACTGCCGACTTGGCATGGCACATCCTTTACTACGTACGTCTAGCGGCGGCCGCTCTGTGGACTTATTGGTCATGATCGACCACTGAAGACCAATCTTCAGCCTTTTGACATGCCCGAAAGATGTAATACGAGCTCTGTTAGGCCAGGATCCGTCACTGGTGTTTCAACATATCGTATGGTGTTGTGTGATGGGCATGGGTTATGATCCTCTGGAGCCACCCGGTGGATTCGCATGAAGACGAGGCTGAGATGGAGAAGTTCCTCGAAAAGGAGCAACGCTCTTTGGTCTGTACCCCAGGTGGTCTTTCAACAGCTTGTCGCTAGTTCACTAGATGCTCACAAATGGACTTGACTAGCTAACGTATTTCTACTGGGTATTCGGAAATGTCATTCTTAACAAAAATAATTCGTCCAAAGTATCGTTCGGGCACATATGATCTCTCGTTTTGACCATTAGAGTGCTATTACTAACTGCTAGCCTCAAACGATGAAGAATCAAGCAAAGCCACAAACCACGTGGATTTGTTTCACTACCTAAAAATATTCGAAGGATTCGGGGTTTAAAACGCGGCATTTAACGATACGATCTCTAGATGACGTTTGCTTCGGAGCCGTTGTGGCAGTGCAGCGGCCGCTTGTAGCGGATCGGACTTGCTGAGTAACGACTTCGGCCTGGTATCACCAGCAAATTCGGGCCGAGTCAATTTGACTGATCCCAGAGGACTATCACCGCGAAACGCGAGTCAAAGTAAATAAAGTCCATTTAGAACATTGAAGCATAAAAACGAAGACTCTTAAGAAACAACATAGCGCGCAGATCTCAATCTCGGGCTCCACTCTGCATGCCCTACGAGGCTGGCACCATTATCGCGTGGACCTTGGGACAATTCTCACTTTGGATGATAAAGTCAATACGAGATTCACTAGATATAAGTAAGCATCTTTATCACATATAAGCACACATACTACTGCTTGATTCGTGGTGATTGAGTTTACGTCCAGGATTAGCATCATCGACAACATCGCAACAACCAGACCCCGAGATACGAAGCTGGTCCAGTCTACTATGAGATGAATAATTCTCCGATATTTGCGAACGAAAGCAGAATGACACCACTTTCCTCGTGAAGAAATTCCCAAACTGTCGATCCCGAGGCTGTGTTCAAGCTCGTCCAGTCTCGTCTCTCCCCGAGGCGGCCGACTCGGTTACCACGGCTCAGCCGCACTTGGAGTTCTAGCTCTCCTGTCCCAGTATTTCCAAACACTATATCAAAACAAACCCTCGCACTTTGTCTTTTATTACCTGCTCTTCCTGCTTCTTTGTGAGGTCCACAGGGAGATACGCAAGTCTGCGAAAGACGCATCCACACTCAGGGAGACGTTCGCTTTTGCCAAAGTTTCTAGCCTGTCCAAATCAGCTGATATCGGTAGGCGATTAAATAACAGATTTTAATTAGGCAAATAATCCTGAAAGGATAAAATGGCCTTATAAGGTATGTTTATGCCTCTCTGAAGATCCGACCTCAATAAGGGATAGCCTCTTGTATTGGTTACAGTAACCCGAGGTTACAGTAATGAGTTTGTCGAGTATATGCCGTAGAAGACATGGTCCGAGCCATTCGGCCACTCTTTTAAAGCTTACTGGAGATCAGATCAAATAACCATTGACAACCCATATCTAACGGCGAGACTGAAAAATTGGAGATGAGATAATGAGCCTTCCATCGACAATACGGAATTGCAGTAATTATGTAAAGTTATAGCTCATGACGAGTCATCAACCTTCCAACTCATGCCTCTGTGTCCGTCTATTCTCCACAGCAGGTGGAGTAGGCGCTGGTAACTCAGTAGGACCCTGGTTACTATCCAGTTGTTGTAGTCCGTTCTGTTTTGAACTTTCGGTCGAAAGCTCGGCTTTGCCCCATTCCTTCGTTTCTCTCGTGTCCCCTGCCGCAGCAAGAGCTTTACTGGCATTTCTCTTCCGGTGACGTATCCATAGCCAAACGCCGACAAGAGCCACTATAGCAGCAACTCCGCCGACTACACCGCCTGCGATAGCTCCAACTGGTGTTGGCGATGAGTTGTCGGGGGAGGAATCGAATTTGGGGCCGGTTGCAGATCTTGGTGTTGTTGATGACATTGAAGCTATCACAGTCAGAATGGCCGTTGTGAGCCACAGTATTGTGTCCTAACTTACCAAAGAGCTTCGCAACATCGTCGTTATCCCACTCCACCTCTTCTCTGATTCACGTTAATAAACCATAAAGCCAAGACATCGGTAAACTCACCCGTTCGTATACCAATCCTTCACAACCTTGGGCGATTCGTAATCCTCAGCATCCGCATCATACCCGTTCGACCAAGCCATACTAGGCAAGTCGAGAATACTAATTCCTTGTGTCCATGGATCCTTGTCTCTCCAGCCTTCGTCTTTACCCCAGTCATTACCTCCTATACTGACCATCTGTCGCTTGCCAATAAGAGCACATCCATACATTCCTCGTTTCGGACCATCGGTGTCCGCTTTGAACCACTTGAACGCCGGAAGCGACAGAACCCAGACATCTCCGAAGGATTTTGTCTTGTCATTCCACATGTTCCAAACTCCGTAGATAAATCTGGATCAAGTCAGCAAAGCTCTTGCCCCGAAATGATAGTGAGAGCGTACATCTCATGTGTGTTGTTCTGTCCTTGTACTCCCACGGAGTAGAAGTCAATTCTCGGATCTGGAGATACGCCTGAGGTCTGCTGATAGTTCCATTCTTTGGAGGCGGGGTCGAAGATAGTAATATTCGTGAAAGACACGGCTCTGATGCGTTTCTAAAAGCGGGCATCTTGACCTTTGCGACACCCATGAATACCAATAGGCCAGACGCGCCGATGGAAGGTATACATGTACCCCTTCCAGACCAAGTGGCGTAGTCAAGAGCTTTGGTTGACTCGTTAGTCCACCTTTCGGCCGTGAAGTTGTAAGTCAGTAGCCCGTCAAGAGGTCGTTCGACATAACTTCCGTCAGTGAACCTATTATCAGTTCTACGTTCACCATAGCCACCAAGATATTATCCGACGCCGTGGCAAGTGGTATAAGCTCCTCTCACAGTCCGGTAGAGTGAGCTGAATAGTGTGTCGTCTCCAGGATCGTGGGCTAACCAATTTCCCTCGCCATCATCGGCCTCAAAGGCATACAGATGGTGGTCTCCTGCGGCTGAGGTGTTCTTGTAAGATCCTTGGCCGCCCCACGAGTAGATAATTGATCGTTCTTCATCGATCCAAAGAGCTGGTTGTTTCAGATATGGCGCTGGTCCTTTCCCACTCTCCGCGAAGACGACAGTATCGTTTGTCCAAGATTCGTCTAGCGGTATTGAGAGGGTGAGGCTGACTGGATAATATTGGCATCACCCGAGAACAGTTGTTGACGCTCATTTACCTGCTGTTGACCGAGACTTATCCAGTTCGGAACTGACCTCCCCGCCCTCGAGATAGACATAATCATCGAGAACAGCAACTTCACATTGGGGTCAGTCACCTTCTAGAAATGCGTTTCAAGATATTTCCTTACCTGACAATAGCGATCGTCGGAGGAAGTCATCATTAGCTGGTAATTGTGCCGATCCCTTTGAGCTCTGTCGCGTTTCAAGTTCAGCCGCGCAGCGTAGCGAAGTGAGGCAAGAGACAATGGCCAGTCTGCCAGTAGGCCACCTCATTATGTTCGTATAATTGTCTCAACTTGGAGTGATGGGGCGTACCTAAGCTTCGGCGCCAGTTTGACGTTACAATCCTGGTACAGCTAATCCAATCTGCACGGTGCCTCACTGCATCATGGTAAGCGCTAACGTCTTGGCCTTGGACGAAACCCAGCAGTCAGTCCATTGATGATCTTCAAATTAAGCATAACCAATCCCATATATGTGACATCGTAACCTGAACAGAGAGTCACATTCTTGTAAGCATTGCTGCCCCCCCCCCCCTGAAGCCTTCCATGAACAGAAATGAGTTGACCAAGTTCAAACAATAAAGCCGGCGGCCACGAAGCAACCCATGCAAGTTAAGCCATCCATAATCCTTTCTTTCAGCACCAATCCGTCCATTGCATCGAAACCAAGGAAACGCCTCAACGCATAGTAGAATGACATCCATTTGGTTCGGCGCTTCCCAAGAACCAATTCCTGTGCAGTCCCTTTTCCCACTTCTGGGTTATGGTGTAGGAGCAATCAGAGCCGTTTGAGCGCAAGCAGCAGAACAGACTCCGAATGCGCTGTTGCAGGCTGCAATCGTAGCTGGGGCTGTTGCTCCAGCGGTAGCTCCCCAGGTCGCGCCGCCAGCAGCATAGCAAGCCATGGCTACGGAGGCGCATCCCGCTTGACAGACGCCGTACGCGATCGGACCTGCGACTGCGGTGATTGAAAAAGAAGCGATAGCGACAAGAAGATGTAGGGGCTTCATTTTGAAGATCGTTGTTGTGGCAGTACGTTGTAGTTCTTGATACTCTGTATTGTTGGAAACCTGGGTACTCGTCTTCTTTTCTTTCGTGTAAGATGATCGACTGAAGGTTCTAAAAGTTGATAATCATCATTCTTTATCGATTTTATCAGCGGCGGGGGGAGTGGTCGGCCTCCCGCATGAGATCACGTCATGTAACACAATGAGGCTGACACCCTCACCAGTTCCAGCCTCACTCGATGCAATGTTCATTGAGGCCACGTATGGCGCACTGATAAAAGAATAACTTCATCAAACAGCAGGTGAGCATATTTTTGATTGGATATACTGCATTGCTAAAGCTAAGGTTCTTTATCTTATGTTGCAAATCATGGTGTAGGTGCAAACAAAGCAACCTTCGCACAAACCGCGCAGCAAGTTCCAAACGCGTTATTGCAGGCTATAATAGTCGGTGGAGCAGTTACGACGAGACTCGTTCCCCAGATCACACCGGCCGCTGCATAGCAAGCCAAGACAATGGCAGAGCAGCCGGCTTGACAGGCCGCATATGCTTGCGGCCCCGCAGATGCACCAGCAAAGAACAAGGCGGCGACAGCGACAGTAAGTGCGGGTCTTATTGAGGCGGCGAGCCCTATAATGATCCATTAGTTTGAAACGTTCGGGCGACTTCGATGTATCGGTAGGCCTTACCTTGAACGTTTAGTATTAGCAAAACGATGAAATCTGCGGGGTGGATATGGAAACAACTTGGGATTGATGATTCGTTTTCCGACGGGATAATAGGAGAAGTTTCAACTAAAATCTAAAGACTCAGATCATTGCCCTGAGCCGGCTTATATACTTGGCCCGATATGAGGGGAAAGTCAACAATGGTCAGCCTCCCGCGTTAGGACGCATCATACATAGTGAAATTTACTAGACCCAGCCAATTACTGGCAAAATATGGGTCGCAATGAAAATCATTAGATCATTGATCGTAAAGAATTCTTCATTGTAGCCATTCATAATCTCATCAGTGTCGTTACTCTATCAACAGCTTACCCTGCCATCCCATTTTCGAGCCGATACAGGTCTTATGGGGATCCTGCAGGCGTAAGTGGCTTTCTACCATAGACAAAGTAGCTAATGACAAATTCAGCGTCACATCATCGAATCAGATTCAGTTGGCACTTACATAGGCCAATACGCATGAATCCTGGGGTTCTGCAAATCCTTTCTCACATGCGCACAAAACACCCTCGTCTCCTCAGTCGACCACCCAAGACCTCTCGTAAAATAGGCCAGCGACAGCCCATCCAACCCGCCGGCGATATTCGCACAAGCCCAAGCCCCCAGCTCCTTGAACTTCTTATCCCTCGGCCACGGATTCGTCGGCCACTTTTGCTGAACCTCAACAATATCGACGAATCCGGCGGCAGCGAGGTAGTTCTTATACTCTGTTGTCGGAAACACAGGACGACCGAGGTTCTGGCCGGCTTCAAAGCAGGATCTGCACCATTTGGAGAGGTAGCTTTCTGGGTCGAGGGTTCCGTCGTCGGAGCGTGCGGGGAGGGACATGTCCTGAAGCTCGAGATAGCCGCCAGGCTCGAGGTTGTCGAAGGCGACTTTCACGATTTGGGGGAAGTCGGTAAAGCAGCCGAGCATCATGCGGGCGAAGATGAAGTCGAAGTTCTGGGTCCAGGTCCATTCTTTTTCGAGGTCATCTATTTCGAAGCTCACGTTCGGTGGAACGCTGCGACTCGATTTCAGTAAAGAAGCTGTAAAAGAAGGAGAAAGTTCACGTACAAGGCTGGCTGGATTGGGCTGAGATCAACACCAATTACCTATGAAGTTAGCCACTGTATACTCTGCGATGGCGACTTATCTACTTCGGCTTGAGGGTTTGAATCAGCTAGACATTTGTTAGCGAGAGATGATCAACCATCGCAGGTGAGTAATGAACCGTAGTCAATGGCCCATGATCCAGTGCCGGTTCCCATATCAAGAACACGTTTCGCGCCTTTCGCTTTGGGACATACAGCGAGGTCTCCGTCCAGCGTAATATAAAGCTCATGTTGCAAGTCTTATCACGTCAGCGTTGCTCTCACAATCATAAGTCACGGCATACCCAGTCTTTCATTCTCTTCCTTTCATCTCAATCAGTACCGTATCTTGATGCAAAATACCCAATTTGGTATCAAATCTGTTGATCAAACCTACTTCGTCATTCGGCAGGACATATTCTATGAGTTGTCAGTTTTTTTGCTTCTGATTGTCACGTCAAATCAACTTACTCCCGCTACTCAAAGCATGATAACTTCGTCCATTTTCTTGTCGGTAAGCCAAAATACTCGACGAAATTGAAACAACAGATGGCTCTACTTCCTACATATCAAATACGTCATTTTGAGGCTCTGTCAAAGCGTAAAAGTGACCCATAATGGAAACGAGTCATTGAAACATACCTCACCAATCGAAGAATCGGCATCGTCGTCGTCACCTGCAGCCTATGCATGTCAAATCAGACCCCGCTCTCTCATGCACGAAAATAGAGGGGTAAATAATTGTCTCACGATAGCATCTTGGATTTGGATAACAGGCTCTGGGGGCGGAGTGTTAGCCTCGCTCTGGGGATCTTGAGGTGCCATCGTCGATGGGGCCAGAGTGTGTGGATCACGGAGGATTAATTGAACGGAACGCAACACCCCCTCTTTCTTTAATCTTTTGTGCCGGGCCGTTCCTTGTGTAGCGTGATGGGCTTCTTCGTTCCGGAACGAGGCGTTACTGATGTTCCGCCGATTGATTGGACGGGCATGGCTTCCGACATGCGCCATCGATGTGCAGAATCATATCATTTAGTGGTCTTGGCCCGCTGTTGGTGATACAGCTCCGCTATCTGACTGCTGTACTGACTGGACGTAGCGGTGTTAGAGCACTTGTACCGCCTGATATGAGTGGTTTTTATCAACAACAGGTTCAGGAGCGTTAATGCGCGTTCAAATCAACATGGTCTAATTGGACGAGGTCCGGTGAAAACCTACGCCGTTACAGGGTATCTTAAGCTTCAACGGTTTCGTCGGCTGATTAGTCTGATTAGTCCATTGCTCCTGAATGAAATGCTTTCTCTTCCTTCGCCTGTTCACTGTGGTTTGATAAACTGCTCAAACACTGTTCAAGATGACTCTTGAAGGCGATCCCTCTTCGGGCTTTTTGCGCGATGTTTTGCAGACCATTACTGACCATCCTCGAGCTGTCATCGCTACCGTGGTTCTTGGGTTAGTGGTTCTCTTCGTAGCTGACACGTTGCGCGCATGGTACCGATTATCACATGTTCCCGGTCCATTCTGGGCGGGGTTCTCCAAAGCCTGGATGGTGAGACAATCCTTCAAGGGAATTCAACCTTATGCGATTCAACAAGCCAATGAGAAATATGGTATGATCCGAGTGTCGCTTTTAGCAACAGTAGCTAACTCTGTTTTCAGGGTCTCTTGTCCGGATTGGGCCCAATGAGCTGGCGACTGATGATCCCAAGCTGCTCAAGCGGATGATGTCAAGTCGCTCTGCTTATACAAGAGGACCTTGTAAGCCCTTGCTATCTTAATTGATAGGTATATGCAATGATGAACTGACTGTTGAGACAGGGTACAATGCTCTTCGTTTCGAGCCTGGAAAAGATAACCTTTTCTCCATGAGAGACGATGACGCTCATACAAAGCTACGCAACAAGATGGCCGCTGGCGTAAGCCCTCTAAGATGATAAGCATCGTGATCCGAAGGTTAACTGCTGATCTAGTACTCTGGCAAAGAAAACGAGTCCCTCGAGCGCACCATCGACGAACATATTGCCAGACTCATCAACCTCCTGGAAACAAAGTATCTCTCAACAGACAAAGACTACCGCCCAGTAGACTTCGCTCAGAAGATCCAGTTCTTTACTCTAGATGTCATCAGCGATCTTGCCTTCGGCCAAGCATTTGGGTACATCGAGCAAGATGATGATGTCTTTGACTTTATCAAGATCACAAAGTCTTACTTCCCCGTCACGTTGGTCATGGCAAATATCCCGTCGCTCGTGTCTCTACTGCACTCAAAGCTATTCAGTGGCGCGTTGCCCAAGGAGAGCGATAAGCTTGGCTTTGGGGCTTTCATCGGGTGAGTCTCCTTGGATGAATACATCATGCAAGGCTGACGTTTGTAGCGTTGCCAACAAGAAGGTCGCAGAACGATTTGCGCCAGGTGCCAAATCTCATCCAGACATGCTGGGATCTTTCATCCGCCACGGCCTAACCCAGGAACAAGCTTCGCGGGAGTCCCTTCTCAACGTTGTCGCTGGAAGTGACACCTCAGCAACTACAATCCGCCTCGTCATGCTCAGTCTCCTAAGCAATCCCATCATGTACCTCAAACTTCAAAACGAAATCGACGACGCAATCAAGGCCGGAAGTATTTCATCCCCCATCACCGACGCTGAAGCGAGAAAGCTTCCTTATCTTCAAGCTGTTATCCAAGAAGGTCTTCGCATTAAAGCCCCTGCAGCTGGTCCGCTCTTCAAACAAGTTCCACCGCAAGGCGATGAGATCAACGGGAAGTTCATTCCCGGCGGTACACAGATCGGGCAATCACCATTCGCTGTGTATCACTCCAAGGAAACCTTTGGCCAAGATGCCAGCCTCTTTTCGCCTGAGCGATGGATCAATGCGGACCCTGCCAGATATGAGGCCATGGCTGAGGTTGTGAGTCTTGTGTTCTCGACCGGAAAGTATCAGTGTCTTGGTAAGCCCGTTGCGTTCATTGAGCTGAACAAAATCTTTGTGGAGGTAAGTTCTAGCAATCCTTTTTGCAACGATTTGAGACTTACTATGCCTGGAAGCTATTGCGACGATTTGACTTTTGTATGGTTCGCCCTGAGAGACCAATTCACATAATGAATGCTGTGAGTTATCTGTCCATGGTTGACGTAGCGACGGCTGATGGTGACCTAGGGAATTTGGCTGATCGAGGATTTCCCCGTCCGCGTTACACGACGCAAGACCTAATCACAGGAATCTGCGTATCAGTAATCAATATGGATCTAATCATTTCTCAGGAACCAAGAAATTCAACGAAAAATACCAGGAGAGAACTCGAAGTGTTTGCGGGTGTCTGGTGAATTATGACAATATGATGATTAGGTTATTTACCCTGAATGCCGAGTCTAGCTCCAGCGCCATTTCTTTTCGCTTAAGTCGCTTCAACAGAACCATGATTGGCACGAGATTCATAGTCAAGGATCCATCAATATATTTAACTTAGGGGCCAGTGCCTGGGCTATCGATCCAGCTGAGGCTGATCATCAATAGCGTCAAGCCTCACTCACATTTTGGGAAATGAACCTCTGACGAAAGGTAAATAAGAACATGAAATCCGTCCTAAGAATTTACGTTTGCTCCTTTCTCTCTTCAGTCTCTCATTCAATCTAACTCTTGTGACTCTTGGTTGTTACGAAGATGCGTTTTAGAGTTTTTTTCGCGTTTGGTCTTGTGACTAATGCTGCTGTTGCCAGTGTATACAAGCCTCGACCTTCCGACAGCTCCAGTGAGTCCCTTATATATATGTGCTAGTGGACCACGACTGACTGGCAACAAGTGCTTCTTCTGTCGAGACTGTGACACCGAGCATCTCTGCCACCGCTCCATCGACGACTGTCGCCGCTGAAACAACAACCGCGACTTCTGCCGATCTGTCGACTACCCTCACGTCTGTTGTCGACGACAAGACCACCACGGAGGCTACAGAGGCGGCTACCACCACCGAAATATCAGGGATTGTCGATTTATCAACTACCCTTGAGATAACTAGCACCACAGAGACCGCCACGACTGATGCTACAACCACTGCAGCAACTACGTCCGCTGAGACAACAACAACCGATGCCTCCACCACAACAGCAGATACCTTCGAACCGATCCAAACATTCAACGTCCTCGCCATCGGCGCGCAAGTCGACGGCCAAAAATTCCGTGGCCACGTAACAATAGACTACGAAAATGGGATGGAATCTCGATAACACACCTCCCATCCTCGCCTTCTCCATTGACCCCGACACAAACAAAGTCAAGGTAGTCAATGGAAACTACCTCTGTCTCCAATACGGCGACCCTAGCGATAACTATCCCAACTTTCTCAAACTTTGCGACCCTGGCAGTGTCACCAACATCGACATTGGACTTGGTATGGTCACTTGCGAGCAGCCTCGTGATCGCAGGCTTGAGTGCTCGGCCCCAGCTGCACAGTGCGTGGAGGATGGTATGACCAGAGTAGTGACCTGTTCTGCACTCCCTGGGACATTCACGGGCTTTTATTCATTCTCTGGTATGTCCGGGGGTATTCCTCTTGTGACGGGGTCGCAGAGTAATGCCCCTCTAGCACTACGTACCAGTCTGTTGACTTGGGAATTGAACCTGCTTCTCAGAAATGACAGGAACTGCGATGAGAATAAACTTTCTTTTTTTGAGTTGATGTTATGGTTACTTTTACTTCAAAATCCTGAATTTAAAGGAACCCCTGGACTGCCCTCTTAGTATAATCTAGCGCTTTTGACTTTTAAACCTCGTTACAGCGGCGTGCTGTTAGCCTCTGATCTACTGCAATACCCGTACCTCGAACGTCGATAGCGCCATGCCTCAGCGAATAGCCCCAAAAGAGAGAAATGAGCATGTGCAGTAGCCCATCGGTCGGCGCATTCAAAACTTTTTCCATTTCTGTTTTTTCTCTTCTCTATCATTCTTTATACAACTTTTACCACTCATTTATCATTACGGCATGCGTTTCAGTGTTGTATGGTTTGTAGCCCTCGCGGCAAATGCTGCCATGGCGAGTGTTTGCAAGCCCCGGTCAAGGGACACGAGTAAGTTGGTGCCAGCAGAACATCAAAAAGTCAGGATTCTCATTTCATCTTTAGGCACAGCACCGGCAGAATCTCACACATCCGTAATGTCTACTGCGACTCCCACCGCGGGTACTACTACTGTTGTAGATATCTCTACCAGCACTGCCATGTCCACTACCGATGACAGCATGACTACAGCCAACGTATACACGTCCGACTTGTCATCTGCTAAGACTACTGCAACTACCTATGTCACCGAAGCTACTACCACGGCCGACACCACGACAGCTGACCCAACTACAACCTCAGACCCTACTACAAGCGTATCAGCTCCCGAACCCTTCGGCACCTTCGACGCCCTTGCTGTCGGTGGCTCTATCAATGGACAGTATATGAAAGGCGTAGCAAATGAGGGCTCAATGATGGGATGGGATCTCACAGAGACCTGGATAGGCTATATGCCTTCGTTGACCATTGAGTCCGTCACAAACTATGCCAAAGTTCGCAACGGTCTTTACCTATGTATTGGCTACAGAGAAGGTGGCGAGCCAAACTTTGTTAAGACGTGCGACCTGTCTACCAGTGCCAACCCTGCCATTGGGTTCCTCGCATGCGAACAAGCCACTGATCGAAAGCTTAAGTGTTCTGTGCCAGCTGTTCAATGTGTCTCTGATCCCGATACGGTCTGAACGTCGACTGGTGGAGATTTCGATCAGTTTTATACTTATTCTGGGACATCGGATGGACTCTGGCTTGCTATTGAGTCAAGCAGCGACCCGCCTACTGATAGCACCTTTCAGACAATTCAGCTTGGCATTACGCCAAATGAGTCCAAGTAGGGTCTTTGATGTGAAGTCTTGGAGGCATTAATATGGCATAGATGGGGGGCTTCGTTAATACATCTTGGAGGCTAAGGTGGTCAATGACTGGGTAACGGAAGTGTCTGTTCGGGAAGGGTATCCTGGCCCATTTCAGTACTATTTAGCTCGAGTAGCAAGACGCGCTTTGTTCCTGACTAGTACCGAATGTTAGTAGATTGGGGCACCAAGAGTGGCACTGTTGCTTCAACTTGCTTGTTAGAATTTAAGGCGCGGATATGGACTGTTTATGCTCATGCCCGTTGCCTGAGTGCTGTCATCTAGTGTCTACGGCTACGATGCTTTTCCAGTAGCAGGCCTAAGCGCGAAATTTGACGTAAATTCATAAATACAATTGTTAACTTTTTTGGCTTCTATCTACTTAGATCAGGTTTACAAGTAGCCAGCTCATTCCCACAATCACCCCCTTTGACGGAATCAGCAATAATGTAGCGCTCGTCACTGTCTCGACTTGCTTCCGTGCGTGGTCCACCGATAGAAATAATTTGTTCAGATCTAGACGCATCGCTCTTCCAAAGACCTGGACGGGGGCTTCGAGCAGCTATATCTGACAAGTTGTAGCCCTTTGCGGGTCCACCTGGCCCTGTGTAGTACAAGGAACTCTTCTTGGTCGATCCGAAGATGCGAGGGAAGAGTTTACCCATAGGCTGGCGTAGTACTGGCAGACATGCAGCGATGATGCCGAGGTTAGCTTCGATAAGGGTCCATACTCCGCGATCGATGAAGTTCCACGTCATGTCTTTCTTGTTCTTGAGGGAATTTGACACAGAAGTCACTCGGAGGATCGATGTAATAGTGACGCTGCGATGCTGGTAAGTTCTTGTTTGAAGATATTGGACCCTGGTACTTACAATCCACCTAGGAGAAAGATGCAGCAGAGCAGTAGTTTCTCCCGTCTACTCGTCTGAAGCCGCATGATGGGCATAATAGGAAGAGCCAAGACCATAACATCGGTTAAGATGTTGAGAACTGCATAAGCAACCCAAAACTTATTCGAGTCGATACACTTGGCATCCACCGACTTGTCCCATGCGCCTTTGATAGGTACGCATTGCCAGATCGTCGCTGCGATGCCACCGATACTGTATCCCACCACGACGCCCAAGACCACAAAAGACCACACTCGAAATGATTTTGTGACAAACAGTCGGAGATATAGCAGAATCGCAGCAACTTTGTTGAGGCAGACTGTTGCTTTGTATGGTGTTTGTGCGATGAAGAACATCTTCAGCGCCATTCGAAGATCAGGCTTTTCGAGGTCTTCCTTGTGCATTCCGTAGCCGTGGTGAATCGCAAGCTGTATGTACGTCGACAGAAGAACAGATGATATCTTGTCTAGTCAGCTTGGCTATCGTTGGGGGTCTCGACCAACTCACAAGAGAAACGATAATGGCAACGTCGTCTGATCCAAGCTTGTGAATCGAATAGCGCGCGATACATCTCGCAACGACGAATAGCCCCGATGAGATGATCATTATCAGAGATGTGACGTATAACTTCCAGCCATGATTGTCGACCCCGTCGGTGGGAAATCCCATACCACGATCAATCATTTTTGCGGCTGCATTCTACGCGGACGGGCTAGAGTGGCACTTCAAGAGGGGCCAAGGAAGACCCCCAGTATATAAAGTTGCGCAGACATCGGTTCCAACTGCGCGGCACAGCCAATGGTGCAATTGACCTATGTCACTCGGCGCAGCATGATATGATGCAATCGGTACTGCTACATACAGTGCCGGGCCATTGTAGGCTATGCCTAAAGTCTCGAAGAATTGCTTTCGGAGACAACGGAAGTGTCCCGCATTGTCGGCTCAATAGAGTAGGTACAGAGTCACGACAGGGCACAGGAAGAATCCGTAGCGACCATCCTGTCTTGGTAGTGAGGGAATAGAACCAATCTCCGAAGAAGAAAGGATGAACGGTCCTTTTGCCTGCGATCCGGGGTGAACCAACAGTTGGTGGTGTCACTTCATGCAGGGGTGAGGCACGGCGAACTGTTTCGCGGAGGCTGGACAACAAAGACTGGTAACGAACCATTGAGGTATCAAAAACACAGGAATACGAGCAACAACTACATCTGCTATCGTAACGCTCCCACGATCGAATAGAAACAAATACGCCTCCAAGAATTGACTTGTAGCTTCACTCTTCTTCATCCCATCGTTTGCGGGGCGTGCCCCTGTCAAACCGTTCATCCGGAAAGGTCGGCCGCTAAGTTCATCCTGACCTGGTCACATCCTTTGTGGATTCCTATTCAGGGCACTTCTCCGATGCGCGTCCGAATGGTTAAATAAAGTTCCCAAATCTCCCCAGCACAGCTTGAGACAGTGACTTTGCCTTCTGTCACCCCTGCGCCACTGCACCTCAATATGTACGCGGTCAATTGGGCTTTTGCGTTTGCCTTTTGGGCAGGTCTGGCTGCTGCAACACCAAAATGCAACCCATCCAAGTACATCACCGTCGAGACAGCAAATGGACCGATTACTGGCCATGTCGCGGATAATTCACCATGTGTTGTTGAGTATTTGGGTATCCCGTATGCGAAACCGCCGGTGGACAAGTTGAGGTTTGCGGCTCCTCAGCGAATCACGTCTTACTCGAAGAAGCCTTTCAAGGCGGAATCCTTTGGCTATGACTGTCCATTGACGGCGAGTAAGAAGGTGGATTATCCTGATATGACACCTCAAGCCCAGCAGATCATTTCATACTTTGCCAGCGCGGCCGGAACCCCCCAGAGTGAGGATTGTTTAACACTCAATATTTGGTCCAAGGCCACGCCCAATTCTGCAAGAGCAAACAAGCCCGTGTTGGTCTTTTTCTACGGTGGTCGTAAGTCTCTTCAAGATCCGGCTGAGACTTTGAAGCTTACCTAATGGTACAGGATTTGCTATTGGAAACACCGACAGCCCTTTCTACAACGGCAAATACTTCGCTGACGCAGAGGACATTGTTGTCGTCACCGTCAACTACCGCATCAACATCTTTGGCTTCCCTGGTGCACCTGGCGAGACTCAGAACCTAGGTCTGCGCGATCAACGAGCTGCTGTTGAGTGGGTTCGCGATAATATCTGGAGGTTCGGCGGTAACCCTTCAAAGATCACCATGGCCGGTCAATCTTCTGGGGGCGTGGCTGTTGATTACTGGACATATGCCTACAAGAAAGATCCAATCGTCAATGGAATCATTGCTCCTTCTGGAAATGCTTTTAGCTTCCCTGTCAACTCTGCTGCTGTCCAGGAGAAGAACTGGGCTTCGGTCGTGTCGGCTGTAGGATGTAACACTACTAGCAACGTAATGTCTTGCATGCGCAAGGTTGACTGGGAGGATATAAAGAAGGCAGCTGCTGCTATCAAGCCAGCTGCTAGCTCCAGCGTTCTCCGATCCATCCCTCCGTTCTACCCCAAGCCAGATAACGAGATTGTCTTCTCAGACTACGTTAGTCGAACCAAAAGTGGAAACTTTGTCAAAGTTCCCATCCTGTTCGGCAATAACAACAACGAAGACGGATATTACCGTATTCCCGCCTACGGAAATGGAGTTGTTCCTACCGACGCCCAAGTCAAATCATTCCTTCTCGAATCATTCACCTGTCCCGTATCCTACCAGGCCAAGGCGCGACGAGACCACAACGTACCTTCATGGGCTTACCGATATCTGGCAGACTGGGATAATACAAGATTGTTCCCTACGAGTGGTGCGTACCATGGTGTTGACCTGCATATGATCTTTGGCGCATCTGGCGATGTCAGTGGTATTGAGCCATCGGCCGACCAGAAGAAGCTCACCAAGACTATGCAGCATGCTTGGTTCTCCTTTAGCGACGATCCTTTCTCTGGTCTGAGTAAGCTTGGTTGGCCCAAGTTCGATCCCAGCCGGAATACGCTGATTGAGCTGGGCAAGGGTACGAAGCCCCGTGTCGACTTTGTGAAGCCTTCTGTCTACGACGCTGCTTGCTCAACAGTCACAATGGGGGCGCTTTCGACTTCTTCATAGGATAGAATGTTTATGCCATACCTTGGTCGTGATTCTGCTTGACTGGGAGGTAGTAAACAGTCCGTGTGATGTAATAAAGTTCCTAGTCTCAGCAAAAGATGCCAAAATTAACTGGTCTAAAGCTCTACTAAGATGTACCAAACTTATCTAAGTATTTAGTATTTAGGATAGAGGCCCTCAGTTTGCTTGCCTCCCCTAGATCGTCTAAGCATTTCTAGGCCTGCGCCTCTATAACGGTATCAAATATAGAGTTAGAGGCCTAACTTAAATATCTATGCCGTCAAGGACTGTTGGCAAATTGGCTTCCCATCCCCACCCCTTTTCCACCGTTTCACCTCGAAGACAGTCATTAGTTATAACAGGGCAGCCAATGGTAGACAGCCAAGAGGGGATATTAACAGAGTAACATCGATCACACTCATCTACCTACCCCGTCTGTTCCGCTTGTCAGTTGTAATGCATTAAGTGTTTGTGAGATAGAAAAAACAGCCAGTAGTGGTATTACACTACCTATAAACGAAGATATAACACCTGATAGAAATCAATTAACCTGTAAATTAACCAGTGATCCAAACATAATGATGAATTGCACAGAAAAGACGGCGGTTCTCAGATTGACTTAGACAGGAGGGAACATCAATCAAACCACACTCCAGACAAGAGCAAAAGCCTGCTTCTTCCCACGCATAGCCCTCGGCGCAGACACCTTAAGCGTGATCTTGGTCTCCCTGTCAGCAGGAATGCCACTCCAAACCACCTGCTCAACGTTGTTGATATTATCAGGTCTATTCCCCAAGTTGCCGAATCTGCTCGGCTCATCACCAACAACGACCTGCAGATTGATATTATTCTGCAGCCTGGCGCCAGGAAGATCAGAGTACGCCATGGTAACCTTCAAGGTAACGGATTCTGAGTCTGGTCCATCTGGCATAAGAAGATCACCAAGTCTAAGCGTCTGGGTGAATTCATCTTCACCATCTTCGTCAATGATCTCGCCCTCCAGGTAGCCCTTGTTGGTAGTGACGCCCTGGAGAATGATGGAGTTTGCAAGATCAACGCGGCCGAAACCCTGGGCTTCAACTTTCTTGCCCGTGTTTACAGCACCGTTGACAAGCATGGCTTTGAGCAGTGCGGCACTGGGAGAGGTGACTCCATCATTCTGTAGTGTCTCTCGAAGAACGGCAACACATCCTGCGACAAGCGGAGTCGCCATGCTAGTACCAGAAAGAAACATCCACGCTGGGTCAGTTGAATGACCGAATGTATCATCTGGCTTCGCAGCTCTCGACATCGCCGACAGAATCATGGTACCTGGTGCAACAACATCAGGTTTGATGCGTTTCTCACGCGTCGGTCCAAGACTGCTAAAATGCGAGATGTTGTCAGGGTTACCCTCAACCAAACCGTCAGCCTTGAACGCGTCGAAATCGTTGTTCCTGGCCTTGCGCCGATTGTCGCATGAACCAACGGCGATACAATTCTTGGCAGCCGCTTGAGCACCAATGTGACCGAGATCAGTCCTCTGATTGCCGTCGTTGCCCGCAGCGAAGCACACTGTCATCTCTGGATGGGCAGAAACGAAAGCATCAAGATCTGCGCTGGCGTTGTTATAAATGAGTTGGCGTGTCCACAGAGGACCCCACGAGTTGGTATGAATGAAAGACTGGTGATCGAAAGCCTCTTTGAGTAAATCGCCGAGGGTCTTCCCAGATTCACCGAACAATTGGCCTTGATCGTCCAAGAGGGACTGGACAATGAGAACCGCTTCTGGTGCGGTGCCTTGGATGGAGCCTCCCATTTTTTCAGAGTGCCCATCACCAAGGACAGAACCGGAGACATGTGTGCCATGTCCGTCGAGATCATTTGTCTCGAAGGATCTGCCAATTGGAATGAGCTTCCGAACACGGCCAGTGAAAGCTTTGTGGGTGTTGTTCTCATCGCCAGTGTCAAAGCCCGTGTCAGCGACGGTGACTATCTGATTGGCCCCTTTAAAGACGGTGGTGTTGGGTGACCCAGTAGCATCATCAGCATGAAGAATTTCACGAGCCACGTTGTTGAAGAACTTGAGCTTGTGAACCTGCTGAATAGAGCCAACGCTGTCGATCTTGGCGATCTCTTGCAACATATCATTATTGCCCGTCAGACGAATGATAGAGTTACCATCTCTGATGGTAATATCCTCAGGTGAGATGCCAAGAGAATCTTGGATACGCTGGGTGATATCCTCAGCAGAGTCATCCGCACGATTCTGAAGGACGATGTCAACAGTTCGACTTTCTTCAGCCGTGCCATCCTTGAGAGCTGGCTCGAGCTTCAGCTCCGGGTGCAGGGGCTTCGCATCCTTGACGAACGCAAGGTCGCGCAGGGACTTGATGTCCGTGGGCTCATAGCGGCAGAGCCAAGTGTTGCCGCCGAGGTACTCATGTAGCTCAACGTGGAGGTCTTCGAGGGTACGCTTGTCAGATCTCCGAAGTGGCTCTTGAGTCTCGAGAACGATGTAATTAGTGTTCTCGGGGAGATGGTTGAGTCTCAACTCGCTCGCGCCGGACTGATCAGGGCCATCTGGCAGGGACAAGACGGAGAACGCATTTCCGTTGATGGTAGACATGGTGAAGGGATTGAGGAAGGGAATGAGGAAAAGGGGTTCTGTGATTAGATCTGTGAGATGCAAGTGTCACTGTTCAGAATGATGTAGATAAACACAGGACGAGAGAGGGTCTTATAGAAATCTTGACAGGCAGTGTCAACAGTTCTGGCGCCTCTCCTTCAGAAAACGGATGAACCATTCTCTCGCAAGTGAGACCGATTACATATGGCAGCGAGGGACGTAAGAAAACTTAGGACATTTATCCTGAGTGATAAAAAGATTTAGGTAAGCTTAGTGTATTTTTAGTAGGTCTTTAGATCAATTTATTCTGGCACCCAGTTCCAACATCGGCAGTTTTATTACCCTTCGAGGATAAGGTCTCAAGGTGCGGCTGAAGGCAAGAACTGATCAGCCGACAACCCTCTCAGCCCTACTAGGATCGGGTAATTGATACACTGCTATGCTGACTGCCCGTGATCGCAGCACTACTCAAAGTCCTGTTGACAATGAGGGTGGCAAAGGGGGGACAAAATAAGGTAGGACTTCTATCCTGAGTGATAAAATGATTTGGTCAATTTAGCACAATTTGGTAAAGATTCAGCAGATCTTCGATGAGATATTTTTGGCCCCCTGATTTCACGTAGGGAGTTTTCTTGCTTCTAATGATTTGGGTGGTCAACTGAGACAATCATATGTGACAATTGTATCCATTCTTGCATGAAGAGGCTTGCGGCTGAACATGAATGGTGCTGTGTTCCCGGATCGGGGTAGACTCACTTCTTATCCCGCCTGTGGCCGGCTGAGGTCTAAAAGATGGTGGTGAGGGGACCGAATCAAGGTGAGATACTCCAACGGAGCACCATATCCCGGCATCCCTCAACTCAAGTCCTAGACTTGTCTAGATCGACATGGCTTATGCAGGTTGTGCCAAAACAAGCGTAAATTAAGCTTAAATGGTGAAACTAACCATGTTGGCAGGTAAGGTATGTGATAGACGTAGCCGATAGACCTGTACTCCCGTTTTTCAACGGACATCAACTTGAGACATATTGAGGACTAGTTTCTTATTCGATCCCTTGCTTCAAATCGACGATCGATTGCTTGCCGTATTATTTGCCTGTATGAATCTTCTGTCTGGTGAAATCTGAGCATTCCGGTTTGCAAAGCGATATTTCTTCACGCTGTTATCCGGGGCGGTCAGGCAAGGGACCAAGGGAAAGCAAGAAAATTTAGAGGCTCTATGGCTTGGTTTGTTTCTATCGGGGTCCATGTTGGTCTATGGAGACCGACATATTGTCAGGCTAATGCAGCCTCTCCAGCCGAAATATGAAGACTCTTGTGTTGCTTCTAATCTCGACTGCTGTAGGAGAAAAGGCAGCTTCATGTCTATGCGTAGCGAAGACAATTATGGCCAAAACGTCCTTTTATCAGTGCTTGGTGGGTCTCGGCCCGGTACCGGAGTCAGATAAGGCCGATTGGCTTGGTAAATCACCCATCAGCTAGTCAAGACACTTGATGGGATTTGTCTGGAAGCGGAAAGATCTGATGAAAAACGCCGCGATGAACGATATCAGCCTCATTACTGGCAACGCCAATAAGATAGCTGACATCAAAGCCATCCTAGCTCCAGCTGAAATTACCGTTCACAGTCAATCTCTCGATATACCTGAGATACAAGGATCGATCGAAGCAATCACAATCGCTAAATGTCGCAAAGCGGCAGAAATGGTAAAACTTTTACCAAATTCCATCATCTGAATCTGGGCTTACGAGTTGACAGGTTGGCGGTCCGGTTATTGTAGATGATACAGCGCTCTGCTTTAATGCAATGGATGGCATGCCGGGACCCTATATAAAATTCTTCCTCGAAGCCATGGGTCCTGAAAATCTACATCTACTGCTAGCTGGCTTCTCAGACAAGACGGCTCAGGCTGTTGCGACTATCGGGTATTGCCAGGGTCCTGGTCACGAACCCATCCTTTTCCAAGGACGGATCGATGGGATCATTGTCCCTGCAAGAGGTGTGATGCGATATGGATGGCAGACATGCTTTCAACCTGATGGGATGCAAATGACATTGGCGGAGATGCCAGATGAAGAGAAGCATAGGATATCACATCTCGGGATAGCTTTGCAGAAGTTCATTTTGTGGGTGAGGGGGGACAAGCATTCTACTGATGGCTTGAGAAGCGATACATAGCCTTAGCAAAAAAGCCGAACACCTGCTCCAGACTCGTGCAGGTAAAAGTACTCGATCGGTCTCTCGTCCACACAAGGCCTGAGCAAGGATACCCTTTCCTGCTTGGCATGGCCCTACCGCATCGTGATAAGACGTGACTGGCCTGTTCATGATGGATTTTACAAGGCCCTCGAGAGAAATCAGCTGATGTTAGCACTAATGAGTACACTGTTCGCATTTTTGCTCTTTACAAATCCTTTTTGTTCCCACCGTCACATGTTTGGAGGTTTCCGCCTGGCGAAAGTAGCTGTCGGCGGCTTCGCCGTATCAACCCCCAATTTCTCGTTTGTTTACGTGTTAGAAAACGGACTTTTCAGTCTCTATACCTAAGTCCCTTGAGAAGTTTGTTTAGTTGCATCACGACTTTCTACTCAAAAATGCCTTTTGGATCAAAAAGCTCCGACCTACCCTGAAGCTTGCGTCTCAATTAGTTTTGGACCCCGCGGCGGCTCCAATTTAATCACAGCCCAGTGGTTATTTTTATATCAACGCTTACTATCAATTTCGTGCCCGCTTACTCTCATTTCATGATGAATCCAAGGCATAATTTTATCAAGCCTTCCGTACGAGTGATTCAGAGACCGCTGAAAACACTCCAAACACGATGAAAAAGAACCGACATTTCACGAGGGAACAAGCATGAGATCATGATAAAATAGAAATAATAATCGGGTATTTCAATCTCAGGCACACACAAATTGCCAGCCTCTGTCAGCCGTTGCATGGGCAGTTTACCTCGATTTTGATCCTGATAAGACGCTTCATAAGATAAATTCCATCCTTCAGAGCCGCCAAGGTCTTTTTCGCAGCCCATCCTGACCCGTTCTCATTTAATCCCGCTGATCAGAGCTACATCCCCCGCCGCACAAGCCACCACCTGACCAAAGTATCTCCTAACATGAAACTTAGGGCTGACAATTTTCATCCGCCATCATCAGCAAGGCTGGTTTCACCACAAACGCCTCACAGCCCCCAAACAGCATCACGAGCATTCTTGCCAGAATAATACTAGTCAAATCCTACATGTTTCAAGGAAAAGGTTACCCCCGAGATTAAAATAGGTCCGGCAGACATTTAATTGGTCAGATCTGCGATCGTTGTGGCTAAGCAGGTAAGATCCGCTAAGCTTAAAATTAAGGCGCGGGTGCGAAATTCGTGTGATTGGTCCTATCTGGTACTGCGCCTGGGAGGTTCGGGCGTTTACTTGGAACGAGCTGAGCTGGTGCATGAAATTTATGTATGCAGTGAGATCATCGAAATAGATTTGGAGTCATCAATTGGCTGAGAATGGTGAATCCTACTCGTATAGTGAATCCTTCGTGGTCCGTTTCATTTTTGGACGATGAGATGAGAAATAGGTGTTTGATGTCATGATAAGCTTCAACTTGGGCGGAGACATTCTGAGCTACGCTTATCTGTGATAACTTTGGGATGGTTGAAGTATCTTTCAACCTCTCAACCTTATCACAGACTATGTATATAAGAGGCTTCATCTGCCTTCACAGATCTACCATCTCATCTCATCATCACTCTATCAAATTCCCCACTCTCTCCTCTTCTTCTTGACTCCAATCTTCCGTTCTCTTTTCAACTTCATCTTCGCTTCACCATCATGCACGCCTTCACAATCGCAACCGTCCTCGCCGGCGCTCTCAGCGTCGAAGCCGGACCCCTCAAGCACGCCAAGCGAGTTCTCATGGGCCGTCTCGACGACGGAGCTCACGAGATCGAGCACAAGTTCCAGCCTGTCACTGATTTCGACAAGGACGGATGCTACTACACTTCTGCCATTGACAAAGACGGCAACACCAACCGCGGTCTTAGCCAGAAGGACGTCTACTTCAAGGGTCCTGCTGCTGATTGCCGTGAGCCAAACCGCCTTGAGAACAACAACGTGTACAGCCGAAAGCGCTGTAACAATGGTTGGTGTGCTATTATGTATGAGTACTACTTTGAGAAGGACCAGTCTTCGTAAGTTCACTTGACCACATCTTTACATCGTTGTCTGACCAAACTTTAGTTGGGGCACTATCAACGCTGCTGGCGGCGGTAATGGCCATACTCATGACTGGGAAAACATCGTCGTTTTCGTTCAAGGCGAAGAGGTCAAGCGCGTCGCTCCCTCATGCCACGGCGGCTACGAACATGCCACCAACACTCCCCGTCTCGACGGCCAGCGTGCCAAGGTCGTCTACCATAAGGACGGCGGGTTCACTCACTGCTGGCGCATGGCCAACGAAGCGGATGACAATGTTGAGAACTACACTGGGCAGTGGTTCATCGGTAACCTGGTCGGCTGGGACAACTGGCCTGTTGTCAACGGTCGATCTCTGCGAGACTACCTCTATGATGCTTGGAATGGTGGTGTCGGTCCCAAGTTCTGGGATAAGGATGATAGCTTTACTAAGAAGCTTGGTGAGGCTGCTGGTGACCAGTGCCCTGGCTTCGACCCTTCCAAGGACGAGTAGGGTCGTACCGTTGGTTTCGAGTTGTTGGCCCGGGGCGCTTTTTGTACTTTCTTAAAACATTTTTCTAGACATACTTTCACTAAGGGTCTCACTAGGATTTCTTAGAGTTTGGTTTTGCTTTAAATTTCTATTTTTCTTTTTTGTTATTTTTATGTGCATATGCTCCATACCATTCCACACTTTGAGTATATCTCTTCGTCAATTCTGACAGTTGATGATCAAATTTGTTCATGTTGTGACAGTGGTCCACTGATAGTTGTAAACATGAGGCTCTGGGGTGCTCGTGGCCTATTACTGGGTAGGCACATCAAGATCACCAAGAGTTACATTGAAGAACTGATTTACATCCTCATTATGCAGACCATCAACATAATACAACAGTCTGGCATCATTACCCCAATCAGGCCAAGGTACATCAACGATGTATGATCAATTATTGTCAGCTCCTACAAACCCATCAATAAACCTGACTGAAAAGCGATCAGCTCCAGGATATCTTGGTTTTATCAACCAAGAACATGGAGGGTTTCTATTATCGGTGTAGGTGGTATCCAGCCCATATTGGGAGCCCCCAATGCAGAGAATATGGCCAGCCTGGTCAGTAGGTTCCATCAGCACAGGATAATATCCGGTAGGGTCGAACTGATCTGGGGTGATAATCGGATAACGTTTCATGAACCAAGCAGCAGTCGGTGCCTCGGCGTCTGGTACTACCCAGTTCTCGGAGTTGGCATCGTGAGCTTCGATATACGTCCCACTGGCTACTCGCCAGATGACCGGGTGTGTGTCGGCTGGGGCGCTGATTATCCCTTCAGCCAGTGTGATAGACTCTTGACCGACGGTGTCTTGGAAGTTCTGTTCCTGTGCGAGGAAGTTGGACTTGTGGCGACTGATCGTGTAAGACCCTTCTTCGAAATTGACTTTGGGGTTATCCAGGGCCATTTGGAGAAGACTGATGCCTTTGGCGTATGCAACCCAATAGTTCAAAGCCTAATTCTGTTAGCAACGTCGATTTGATCTATGAGAAAGCTCAAACGTACCATGACCTTGGTCTTGGTAAAATATCCAAGGAAGTCGTCTGATTCATCAAACGCTTGCTGAGCTGCTTGTGACAGAAAGGAGTTTGGGCTTGCGTCGTTGAGAAAGGCGTTGATTTGATCGAGATATCCAGGGACATTGTCGGCGCTGGCCTGTAGACGATCATCCAGGCGGCCTTGAAGGGCCTGCGTCTGGCTAACTCGAACTGAAGCCGCCAGATTTTTGTTTGGAAGATCAAAAGCCTCCTGCATTATATCACCAATAGTCGAGTAATATGTCTCGATATCGGTGATGTAAGTTCCCAGGTCGTCTTTTCGAAGCTGCAAGAGGCTATCCGACAACTGGTTTGACAGGGTTGCAACAGATGTCTCGATCTGTTTGACTTCTGTCAAAACGTTGGCAATGTCTTGTCTTATCTTGTCGTTATCGCTTCCACCGTTAATTGATGCAAGACCCTGATCAAAGACCCATCCTGCACCTTTCCCCAGAATACTTTTGCCAACATTTGACAGGATGTAGAGTCCTCCGGTGACAAGGAGAGACGTCATGTTGTACCAGGCTTGGCTATGATGGCTGGAGAAGGTAAAGGCCAACTCTCAACAGGTCCCGACCAAGAGAATTGGCTCCTATTTATAAACTTGCAGGGGATTTTGTATCCCAATCCGGGTCACGCTCTGTCAAGCTTGTCATCGAGGTAACAAATTTCGGCCAAACTGTATCTCGAACCTTGAAATAACAGTGCCTCAAGTGCAGAGAGTTTTTCTTGAACTGCCAGGAACAGTTAATCAAGCAACCGCCGTAAGACATTCCAGTTAATCCCCGCATGAATTTTACTCAATCTGGATCTATTCGCCTTGTACCAAGGATGCTGGAACATCTAGATCGCTCTAGCGCTTTAGGGAGATTCCAGTTGCTCCCAGCAATCAGGAATGCAGCTAAAATGTCGCGTGGAAGTAAAGCCATGTCTTCTTGAAAACCAACGCGATTAAGTTTAGCTGGCGGAACGGACATTTTTTAGCCACGCTTTTACTCTTCAATCGGCTACCCGTCTCTCCAGCTTGCTTACAACATCTTAGCTTTAAATGCAGCGTGTCTAAAAACAGCCGCAATAAGCTTACAGCACTTCATGATCTCGGTCACATCTCCACAAGTTTATCGCCTTGTTGCGTTCCAGCCGGATATAAGCTGTTTTTCGCAGAAAGCCATGGCATCACTTTTGGACAAATATTGAGCAGAGGTTTCTGTGAAAGCTCAATGCAAAGAGGTAGCGAAAGTCAAACTGATCGAGCAAGGGGCTCGAGTATCGCACAAAAGTAAAATCAATTGCAAGTTCCTTGTCATAAGCTCACGAAAAGGCTAAAAGAATGCTACATGGTTTCTAAAGTAACAAGAAGCCATGCGGATATTGGCAGTCTGAAAAGAACGAATCACACGAACCTCAACCCCGAGCCAAAGAAGTACTGATCCCAAAGATTAGCATCAGTCAGTTTAGTGCCAGCACTTTCCCCAAGCATCGGCCTTGTTGCCACCAAAGTTGATATCCCAAGCCTGCTTACAAGTCGTCTCCCAGGGAGCACCGTCAATGCCGCGACCGTAGCCCTTATCGACGCACTGCATAATCAGCTTCTATGCTCTACGAGTCCATGTCTGGGCACTTACAGAGTAGCCGTCCCAGTGGGTGTGGGGCTGGTTGGATCCCCAGAGGGCGCAGGCAGCCTGGCCAAGATCCTGGTTGTATGAGCCGCGGACGGTGCAGCCACAGTTGTGGTGGGTGTCGGCGAGGGCGCTGCAAGGTCAGATTTGGTGCTTAGGTGGAGGATTTGTGACTTACGCGCCGAAGAAGAGGACGATGAGGCTGAGAGCGTTCATTTTGGATAAAGGATTTGAGTCTTGAGGATTGGGAGTTAAAGTAGTTGTTGTTGTATTGTTGTTGATGCTTGGTGATGATGAGAATGGTGAGTTGCAAATGAAGTTGGGAAAGCTGACCCTTTTATATTTCGCGATTCTCCTGCAGATCCGCGTCTCCTGAGTTGCTCTGGCTTATGATCCGGCTTGACGAGACGTTTGGTAAGGCACCTGGCCAATCTCGTCCCATAGACCTCGACTCGGCTCATCCAAGTCAGTCATTACTCGACTTCATCATGACTGAAACAACTACCGAGCCGAAAATCTTGTATCCGGCTCACCGGCATCATAAGTTCCACCTCCCAAACATGGAAAATCGTGAAGTCTTTCGTATCTCAACCTATGAACATGAATTGAGTCCAGGGCATTGTTCACCCAGACATACGATACAGACTTGTGGCTGAGAACTTAAAACAGCCGACAGAACTTAGTTCTATGCGCGGATAACAGACTTCAATGCAAAAAGTCTTTTCTAACCCTTGACATAGCGTGAGGAACTCAGGTTCGTGTTGAAATGCGAGCCTCTCATTGGTTAAGATGTAAGCGGAAGTTATATCGAGGCCTCAATGATGACTTATGGGGGACAGGTTCTCCTATTGCAGGCAGTGGCATCCTACAAACCTTCTTTGCATTATGAAAAACTTATTCTTCGTAGTGTTTTCAGGGACCGTTGTATTACCGACAAGGCTAGCGCGCGTGCCGTCCCTGACGACGGCCCGCAAAGCCTACTAAGATGAAGCCCACGTGGGGGTTTCAGTGGGAGGCTATTTGCCCAATTCAACCAATTTAACACCGAGCATGACCTTCAGGACTGACCTATAGCAACCGTTCAATTACGGACACAGACTATTTAGACGGCTGAGTCGGAATCAAAGCGGGTCCGGTAATATGCAATGTTCCAAAAAGGAACAGGAAAACATCAGGCTATACGAAGTCCATCGACTGATTTGATACTTACTGGCAGATGATGGTGAAAGTCAAATCCCCAATCTATGGCGGATGGGGGTATGAGCGATGAAGATCAGCTCGTATTCTATTATGGCTTGAGCGATATCATGGGTTGTTTCGAGTTAGTCGTGTGTGAACTGCCGAGAGTCGAGATGAACCATCAGTGAACTCATGTCTGTCATGATGAGATGGGAAGGTCGTCAAGTTATGACAGACTCGTCGGTAGTTGAGAGACTGTTGAGAACCAAGTCCGGCATCGACGTTAAGTGCATCGTGAACGACAGGAACTATATAAGACGGCGCTCATGTCCACATTGTCGACTCACTCAACCATCACAAAATCTTCATACACACTCAAGCTCACTCCTCTACACTCAACAAACTCCCTTACAATGGCTCGCTTCATCCTCATTCTCGCCACCCTGGTCACCGCTGCCTTTGCCAGCACCACCCCCAACAAGGCTCTCGAAAAGACCCCCTTCAAGGTCACCGAGGTCACCTACAAAGTTGGCGAGGTCTCCCAGTGCATCACCCTCTCTCACCTCCAAGCTCTTGGCCAAACCTTCACCAACCTCAACGGCACCGGCGACTACAAGCTCCCTGAGATCCCAGCCACCTACATCAACGATCCCACCGCTTGTATCCCCAAGTCTCTCTTCGACCAGTACTTTGAGCCCATCGTCGCCATCTCCAAGGAGCAGAACCTGCTTGAGTCTTTTGACTCTGAGAAGGTTCATAGCCGTGATCTTGAGGTGCGCGCTCGCAACTGTCCAGAGATCAAAGATGCTGCTCTCGGCCGTGTTCACTCTTGGAGTTGTGACAGTGCGCCTCATCCTAGCTCCTGCCGATCTTGCGCAAACTTTTCTTCTATCAACTTTGTGGCTGCTTGCGTTGCTTGTGCGGCCAAGGCTAATCAGGAGAGTATCTTCTGCTGTGCTGCTGCGGCTACTAGTTTTGCTACCTACTACTCTCAGGTCTGCCTTGAGAAGTAGGCCTGTCAGTAGCTCTTTCTGTGGAATGAAAGGGGGAGAGGGGATGCCTTGCTGTAGTCGCTCGTTTGGCTGAGGATGGTTGATTTTTGTCTGAGATTAGTTTTCTGCGGCTGTAGGGATTGGACGAGTGTCTCCTCTATTCCCGTTCACTCTTTAGGTATAGCTTTCTAGTGGTATCGCCATGTTGTCTCCCAGGCAGCTGGTGCTTTGAATCGAACTACTTGTTTTCCGAGTATAACAATGGTCTGCACCGTGACTTATTCCAGATCTAGAAATCAATAATGAGGGACCCTAGATCTCAGCTAAATAACAGATTACTTGGACAACCTTGGCCGTCTTACTCCAAATAGATTATTGCCAAGATCATCAGCATTCAGATCCCGGTCAGCCTGTCTGTCAGCCTCGCGGACATGTGACCAATCGCGTTGAGGCACAGCCCAGGTTTTTCGTATGGCGCACTTCAGTGTCAAACTTCCCCTCTTCCAACTCACATACTATCAACGCCCATTACTCGCTCTAGTTCTCGTAACCTACAGCTCTGAGCGATAAGTCGTAAGCTTGAGAATCATGTCGGATCCGAAACGGCCATCTTTTAGAGCCTTTATGAGGCGCCTCAACCCTGGAAAAGGATACGAATCAAGCAGTGACTCCACATGCACTCCTACAACCACGCCACCCGTGTCTCAAGGTTCGTACCAGCACGCCCATGCTCTATATCAATACTACGATAGTACACATAACTGATGCTTCGCCACAGGCAGATGATCGGCTGGTTTGCTGTCTGCTTCAACATCGTCCATGTCGCTACCTTCGGTGAGTGTTGCAGTTACCAAAGATCCTCTACCAGAAAATATCTCGGTTAGATCTTCAGCCTCAAAGGCTGAACATGGCCACATCATATCGACAATCGATTATGAATGCAACGATCAGCAAGTACGGTTCCAGCAACTTTGGAAGGAGGCAATTGATGAAGTCAAAGCATCGAAAGACGGTGGAAAGTTGTCAGAAGTAATTCCAGTCCAGGAACAAGCTTCGGCAGAAGATGCTAAAATGACCCTGCCAGCTTTGATAAAGAGACTGGAGACTGAAATGAAGCGGTTTGGGACACAGAAAAGGTTGGCTGAAGGGATGGAAAAGATTGTCCCGCATCTCAATCGATTCGCTGTTGTTGGTGACATCGCTGTCAGCACGAATCCCAACCCTGCTGCACTCCCCTGGGCCGCTATACGCTTTCTTCTTCTGGTACATTATCCCTTCACTAGTGTCTGTACTCTGAAGCCGAGCTGATTTTACTGAGAATCTCACTGCTGGGGAGGAGATCAGATGCAAGGTTGTTGAAGGCATCGCCGAAATCACTGTTCTGGTCTTTGAATGCAGCGTTTACCACGAGCTTTACTTAGTTTCGCCGACTTCCACAAACATTCCCATCAATACAATCCTACGTCAGGCAATTATCGATGCGCTGTCTCACTGTATCAGGTTTCTTGCATTTGCTCTCCGTCGCCAAAAAGCAACAGCAAAGGCTTTCACAGACGCATTTCGCCTAGGGGATTTCACTGGATATTTGAAAGACCTCATTGTTTCGAAAGACAAGCTACATGATGCTGGTTCACTATGTGAGATGCATCATAGCTCCCAAAGTCGAAATCAACTCAGGGCTTTGCATGATTTGATGGTCGATATGAGGCTGGAGTCTAGGTACGAATCAAGAGCGCGGCGTGCTGCGATAGTCTAACACGCTTCTAGTAAAAGGATGGAAGAAAAGGTCAAGTCACAGCTGAGAGATCTTCTTATCGATCCCAAAGATGCCTTTGATCATATTTATCATCCACACGACTCTTTCTGTCTTGAGGGAACGCGAGTACAGGTTCTCGATGACATAGAACAATGGGCTCACGATCCCTCAAGTCCTACTATCTGTTGGCTTCCAGGTCTTGCTGGTACAGGCAAGAGTACTGTTTCTCGTACTATTTCTCGAAACCTCAAAACCAAAAGCCTCGGCGCCAGCTTCTTCTTCAAGAAAGGTGCAGGCAATCAAGGAAATGGCCGGCATTTGTTCTCCATACTGGCATATCAACTCGCCTTACTCCACCCTCGCATCCTTCCCTATATTTTGGAGGCTATGAAGGAGGATAATTCGGTAGCTATGGCACCTATTCAAATCCAATGGCAGAAGTTGATCCTTAATCCACTTGCCAAACTGCAAGACGACGGGTTTACCAAAACTATCGTTTTCGTTCTCGATGCGTTAGATGAATGTGACGAACAAGACCGTGGAGAGATCTTGCATTTGCTACTGACGACATGCCCGGAGATACTGAGAGTGTTTCTCACCAGCAGACCAGAACTTGATATCATGGGTCACTTTGCCAATGAACCGCTTCACAGAGAAATCGTGCTTCATAAACTCCAGGTTGGAACTATCGAAAGTGACTTCCGTGTTTACCTCCGCCAGGCTATGGAGAGTTTCGTGGTGGAATACAATCGCACTCATCACCAGAAGCATCTACGGTTATCTTCAGACTGGCCAGGAGAGGAACGATTCGAGTTACTGCTTCACAAAGCCCTACCATTATTCATCACAGCTGCGACTTTTGTGCGCATGATCTGTGATAGACACTGGGCAAGGAGTCCTGATTATAAAGTTGACTTTATCATCGATAAGTCATCGAGGGTCAATTCTGCATATGAGACCCTGTACAAGCCTGTCCTGAGCCTCATATTGAGCGGTGCACCTGATGAAGACCAGGAGGAAGTTAAACATAGTTTTGTGGATATTGTTGGCTCTATTGCCTTGCTCGCTAGTCCTCTGTCTATAGTCTCACTGGCTAGGCTTCTGGGCGTTGATGCATGGTCTATATCGAGCCAGGTCGACCCACTACGTTCTGTGATCGATGTTCCTGAAGGCGATAGCCCGCTCCAGCTATTCCATCTTTCGTTCCGAGATTACATCCTTAGTCAATCTGCCGGGGATCTACAGGTGAGCGAAATGGAGACACATGCCAGACTGGCAAGTAGATGCATGGGCCTTATGAGAGAAACATTGAAGGTTGATATCTGTGGACTTTTATCACCTGGGAAAAGTCACTCAAATATTGAACTTTCTACTATCGATAAGCATTTGTCCGCAGAGATCCAGTATGCATGTCTGTATTGGGCTCACCATTTGGAATCAGCCGGTAGGCGTATTCATGACGACGATGAAGCGTGTAGGTTTCTTCGAAGTTTTTTTACGAACTGGCTCGAGGTCCTATGTCTCATCAGAAGGATTGACGACTCTCTCCGGGTGCTCCAAGAGTTGCAGAGTTTGGTTGATGTAAATAGCATCCGTCGACTTCATTTAACACCGACGCTGACGATTTCAACAGGAGACCTCTGGAGCGCAAGTACTGCAATTCATCCAAGATGCAATACAGTTCATTCTCTATTTCCGCGCCGGCATAGAAGAAACTCCTCTCCAGATATACCACTCCGGAGCCATATTCAGCCCAAAAGGAAGTGATGCTCCCGCTCCACTCGAGGACCGCCACTACCCCGACTATATCAAGCAGCCCTCCAACATAGATCCCAACTGGCCGCAAAGCCAAACTCTTCAGGTTCTTGATGAAAGACTCTCACAGATGGCCTTTCTGCCCGATAACAAGCTAGCCTCAATTGGTTACATGAGAGAACTTAGAATTTGGGACCTGAAGTCATATTCTCGTCTGCACAGCCTAAGCCATGGGTTTAAGCGGGGCTATATGACCATTCTGGCGTGGTACAACAGCAGAGTGATAGCAGTGGGATGGCCTGGCATGATCAATATTTGGAATCTTGACAGTGGTGCATGCGTTTGGAGTCTCCCCCTAACGCGTTGTTCTGGTGCTGAAACTATCCCATTCTCTGATGATCGCAAGCTTATTTGCTCAATCTGCACGCGTGATTCTCAATGTGTGGTGTTTATTCACAGCCTCAAAACAGGGAAATGTGTTTCCGAGTTCGAAATGCCAGACAAACCCCGTCCTGTGCTCCTGTCAACGAAAGGGCAGTGGATAGCGGCTATTGCACAGAACTCTATGCTTCTTTCAGCATGGAGTCATTCCACAAAGCCGTCCTGGACTGTCCTAGGACCTCAAGACGAGCATGATATAGTAAGATTCTCAAGCAACGGCGCTTTAGTCGCTTCACTATCTTCGACATCGAAAATAGTCAAGGTATGGAGCAAAGAGTCACGCGAATTTCTTCACATGCTGCATCTTGAGACACAACTCTTCCATGACAATCTGTCCCTCAATAGAGACTGGTTGGTAATCAGTCTCAGTAACTATTGGACTCTTGTCCTGGACCTGAATACAGGGGCCGTTTCCAAGACTGTCTGCGGTCACTTCAAAGCTGGACCTGTTATTTCAGATGACGGAACCTTACTCGCGGGCCAGTCGCTGGAAGGAGCCGTCAGGATATGGGATCTTACATCAAGGGCTTTGATGGACAGCATAGCAACCGAACAGCCCATGGAGATAGATTTGGTGATCCCTTTTAGGAATGATAAGACCATACTCTCTCATAGCTGGGAAAAAGTCAAGATCTGGGATATGGAGAGTGCAATCTGCCAAGAAGCACTAGAACCGGAAGTCCCCTCGGAGACCCAGACACTCATAGCAGCTGCGACAGATGCGCCGGTGTTTGCCATATTGAAAGACACAGCAGTTGAGATTTGGAACCCCAACCCTCTACGTCATGTCAACACCTTCGAACGGACATCCAGCTGTCTTGGAGAGCGTTATTGCTGCCTGGCCATCTCTGCCAACGGTGAGCATTTGGCTGTTGGTTCGTCAGAGCCAGGTACAGTTGAGATCTGGGATGTGCAAAATGCAGTTCTCCAGCATACACTTGAAGTCCCGCTGAGAGAATTTCCTTGCGTCGCTTTTTCACTGGATGCTACCAAGATTGCCTACATTCTCTGGGGAACCATCGAGGTTCGCTGTCTCCCTGGAATCGAAACACTGACTTTCAAATCCGAGACGCATCCTATGGCGTCATTCTTACGCACTCTGACTTTTCGTGATGGACGACTCATAGGGGTATATTTGAACACCCATGTGCAGGTCTGGGACGCATCGACAGGGGAAAGTCTATTTCTTTCGCAGCCTTGTCCGGAGCTCCCGCTAGCCTACTTGACCACCAGTTTTATCGACATTGACGCGATCGCTCGAGGTGGCCGGGCTGGCAACGACGTACTGGAAAGATATTACATTGGTGCGGACTCTGCTTGGGTTAAGAGGAAAGGCGAGCGGATCCTCTGGCTACCACCAGATTACAGACCCGAGTCCGCATATACATCTGGAACGGCGATGGTCCTGGGAACTGTCTCTGGGCGGGTATTATTCCTGTACCTGAAGCAATAGGATCACAGCGTAATGAGCCAATACTAAAGATGACTCCTTCTAATGGACATGCGCGGTGCAATTGGCCGTGGCTACGAATAAAGCTGCTCCAAGATCAAGCGAGACGTCTGGATTTACCCACGAATGAGAATTACTGGTTAAAGATGTTCCTGCCAGGGGTCTCTTTCTAAAACAAGCTAACTAACGCAGGGGCAATAATTTGCCCCTGTTGAAGTTTCCTACTAAGCCCAGACGGGGAATTGTTTGCGATTCACAAGTCCGTACAAATTCTAATCGGTTTTGGACGATATTGAAACATATTACCGACTAAAACACCGATTACCGAGGCTCTTTGTTTATCCTTCACTGACTGATGCTGATGGGGAATGATGAAATCGGTCATTTGGAAAGGTTTTGATGGTTGCCTCATTGCAGGTCGAAGGGGCTCTGGTCCAGAAACATGCTTATTTGTGTCAGATCGCGTTGTGGCGGTACTAAGGGATATCGGAAATTAGACCCATGTCAGTCATCACACTGCATTTCTATGGAAGAGTTAGCGCTGGCCCAGGCCGTCGGGACCCGCGGACTTAAGATGATGACGCATAGAAAATTCATGAGAGACTTGGTGTGCAAAGAGCATCAGCTAGCAACAATATTCACCAACAGTTAGTCCAGAAATCAGCCAGGAATATTATATTTACAAGAAGTTTATCTAGTTTACAATGAAAGCTGAAGCAAATTGTCTTTCTTATCAAGTCCAGAATATCATTTTCCTCCAAGACGCCAGTGCATGACATGACTTCAAAACACCACGTCCCGCGTGCATCATGTCAAATCACTGACATCCAATCATTTCTCTCAATACACGCGCTTAGAAGTGGTGGGCAGCGAAGTGGCGAGCGTGGCGGCGGGCCTTGGAAGAACCAGAGGAGCATCCGCTGCCGGAACCGTTACCAGCAGAGGGGAGAGGAGTAGTCTCGGCGGCAACGGGGGTGGGCTGGGGAGTAGTCTCAGGAGAGTCGGAAACATCGGGGACGACGGGGACAACAGGAGCCTGAGAAGACTCGGGAGCAGAGGTAGGGGCAGAAGAAGGAGCAGCGGAACCCTCGGTGGGAGAAGCATCGGAGCCAGAGCCAGAGCCAGAGTCGGAACCAGAATCAGCACCGCCCTCAACAGTCTTGGTGACATCGCCGCCAGCACCATCAGCGGAACCACGGATGGTGCCACCGGGGATGACATCAGGACCAGGAATCACATCGTAGGAGGTAGAGCTTCCCCAGAGGCTAAAGTTGACAGCAGCATCGTCCTGCTTGTAGACACCGGGGATAGAGACAGAAGTACCGGGGATGGTGGTGGCGCTGTTACCAGTGACCTCGACTTGAGCACAAGCGTAGTAAAACTCAGCCTGGCCATCGTGAGCACCGTGGAGAGCGATGTGCTCACCACGGAGGAGGTACTGTCCATCAGGAAGAGTAGAAGGAATCTTGAAGTGGACAGAGTCCTCATCCCAAGAGCACCAAGCAGTTGAGCGGAGAGACTCAGCGTTGCCAGACTTGCAGATCAAAGCCTGGTGAATCTTGTACCACTTGAGATCATAAGGGCTGTCACTGGTAGCGTCCTTGACAGGAGCGGCGTAGACCTGAATAGGACCGGGGTGCTGCATTCCAGTACCGCCGAAAGCCTGCTTAAGACCAATCTCATCACCGGCCTTGACCTTGAAGACGCCGGTAGAGGGAGTAGAACCCTTGTTGCAAGTGAAGTCCTTGTCGGTGGGAGAGATGGAACCATCGGGAATGCCCTTGAACTTGGTAGGCATGTAGCCGTTCTGGTGCTTGCGGATGTACTCGTTATCGGTGCCCTCTTGGACGCCAGCGAGGGTGAGCTTGTCAAAGGTGTAGTGAGCGCTGACGGCGGAGGCCAGGCCGAGAAGAGCGGAAACGTAAGTGGTGGTCTTCATGGTGAAATGATTGGAATGGTGAAGTCGCAAGCGAACTTGATAGAATGAAAGATAAGTTAAAGAATGAGAAGAGAGACTAGCTCTTTGAAACGAATGGAATGGACTGGTTGGAAAAGGATGCTTCTTCCAAGTCTAGAGGGTCAGTTGAAGATGTTTATATACCAACTCATCATCGTCGTGTAGTGGGAGTCGTGGAACGGGACAAGGATTTGTCCAACAAGGTTTGGCGCCAGCTTGCTTTACCGTTTACGCTTAACTCTGTCTCAAGTTTGTTGAAAACACAGGGTTCATGGCGGCCTGTTTGCCATGTCCCGTCTTGGTTTGAAGCGTGGAATTTTTCCATCTGTTTCCACCTGTTGTATTGTTTCGATGATGGACCTTCAATTTTACTCCAGACGTTTAGTTTCTCGGCGGATCAACGTGATTTGCTGAGGTCCCTGGTTCTTAGTTTCATCGTGTTTCAATGACAGGGGAGGTTTTGCTGACTTGGGACTTAGTAACTCCGTTTGGCCAATGAGACGCCTCAGTGAGATATGGTCTTATCGTTATCGTGCGGCTCCATGGATTGGTGCTATTTTGCTGTATCTGCAGTGTGATACCTTTGATGATAATTAGAGTTTATGCCTGAGAATAACCATACAGGTATGCTAACCTTGACACTTGTCGTTGTTCGTCGTAGAAGCTCACTAACAGGTCCCCTCTGTTTCACGTATATTGAACTGTTAGGTGCCATCCCCCACCAGCTCAGACGTTTCAGCCATTCCAAAGGTGGCTAGTCAATGTTGCTGTGGCTCTCTTCTGCTCATTACACTAATCCGAATTTAGTTTAATGCCAGTTTGACATATTTCAAGGTCCCGGCTCATTGGAACGATATCTGTTCGCAAGACAAGGAATATCAGTTCAGGCCATTGCTTTTTTGTCGCACTTCTTCAGGTCGGCAGTTCGTATTGACTTGAAGCCCCTTGAGCATTGCTTCAGCTTCCGGTGGCATGAGGGGAAGATCAAGCAGCTTTGCAAAGCTGACGCAGATCATAATGTCACTATTATGGGAGCATATGTGCATGCAGTCCAACAAGCGAATTACTAGATTGGTGTATTCAACAAGGTTCTCTGAGCTTATGGTTTACGATAAGCGCATCTTTCATAGATAGGTTTAGCCTCGATCAGAGCACAGAGCATCCATCTCACTCTTTATCTGACAGCTCAAGTACAGTGGTCATCGGAGACCATTCACTGGAGGGACGTAGCCGCCATGACCTGTGCGAATGCAGCTAAGCGCTCCCGTAGATGAAGGCCGCCAATCAAGCCACTAGTGTTGGCGGTTCTAGATACGTATGGAAGGATGTGCGGACAGATTGAAGGGAGCAGCATCTCATTACACAAAGCATGGGTATGCAGTCTAGGCAAGACATGACGCGCAGAATACACTTTCGCATACATATCAGGCGGGCTTGGCATTACGACTGATTACGTGGCATGGGAATCGGGAGTGAGAGATAGGGGGAGAGTTTGGAGGTACTGTATCGATGCGGAGTGGATAGTCCGGTGAGGGTAATGTGCTGTTTGCAGTTAAGACCTGTGGCTGGGAGTCTACGATCACCACACAAAACTCGGTGGACAATCTGATATCACTGGTTATTGATGCGACTGTCACTACGAATTCCCAGGAGCATGTCCGTTGCCTATGCATCAGGTTCTTACAGTGCGTTTGAGTTTCTTGAACTCTAGCTATAGAGTTTCATTACGACCTTATAGACGGGCGCAAGTGAACTTTTCTTGGAAATGATGTCAACTTTGGGATGAGAATGTTGCAGGAAATTGCTCACTCCGCTGAGTACGCTGTTTAGACATGCATGTTCTCGCTGTTCTTCTGGTGCGATATAATGAGTTGAAGCCTTACATCACAGGCTCCCTCTAGCTATTGAGGCGCAATGGTGGCAGAGTATCAAGGCTGACTACCATGAAGATATTGGTGTAGTTTTACTGAAGCTGGAAGGTCGATATGAAGGTTGATTGACGGCGTGGTGAAGTGAAAACAGTGCTCTGTCTTATGTCGAAATGCTGCGTCTTATTGTTCGAAAATCTCTTCGATAGCTCAAGGCTAAGGGGCATTTCTAGAGAAGTAAGAGAGTCCGACTCTTGGTATTTATACTCCCGTCACTCCCGCGGCAGTGGAGGTCATCGATAATAGAGTGGGTTCAGTTCGGTGGGGCATGGGATGAGAGCAGGGAGGGGAGACGAAGCATCACTCAATATCTTACCCTACACTTCAATAAAAAATATTTATTATAGCAATGATTTATTGGTAATTGGTTGACTGAAGTGATTTTGGCGGCTCTCGTTGATTTGTTTACGCTCTCTCTATGGATTCTCGAGACGCTCTTCCCAATGTTGTATCGACATTTTGGATCATTGTTTGGTCTACGTGTTGTGCAAATAGCATGAATGACGACAAATCCGAGTACATTGCTTCACAAATCTCATAGGCGCGGTAATCATCGAGGCGCAGCCAATGACGACATTACTGAATTCATCCACCAGCATGTTGAGCATCCCCTTCAATGCGACGTTGATACACTCATTCCTCTCTCTTTGGAGGAAGATTAATCTTGACGTGACTATCATGCAACATCTATTCATCCTTAGAAGATCACGAGATATCATGAATATAATATCCGGTAATATTGAATTCTCCCGGTGACGCCCAGCTGATGCGCGCCTGTTAAAGCCGTAGCTGAATGCCGCCCAGGCAATCATCATTACCACCTACTATAAAGATGAAACCAGAATCGAGCAAGTTGTCCAACTCTCCGTGCCGTTATCCGTTTACCCAGTCCTCACGATTGGTGGCTTTACGCGGAGAAATATTACCCCAAGATGATGCTCGATTCGGCAGAAATCTAGAATATCACCACCACACCATACATGAAACGTGACCCACGTGTCTCCCGTGGGAACGAGTCTGAACGAGCTCTGGTTCCTGAATACGGCATCTGGCTCGTGCGTTTAGCTGATACGGGATTGGTCTCACTTCCCAAGGGGCTATTCAGCCGAAATGAGACCCCTGCCAGCCCTGCTAGTACTGTCGCTGTGGGGCGTTGGTAAGAACTGACACATACTAGCTCCCTTCAGCTTTGACATTTGACTTTTTGTTCGAGTTTCACCTGAAGTTGATGAAAACAAGTACGCCAAGTAAACAGAACATCGTCTCGACTCTGTCGATCTCTTGGCTACCGGCAGAGTGACACGAAACAAAACGTACCATTTAGTCGTATATCAGATGACGGTGAGTTCAAAGTAAAGGCCCGAATTACGGGGTCGTGTATATGCACCCCAGAAACAATGCAATGCAAGAAGCAAGGCATGCCAAAAGTTCCGTCAATCTGGAGATTATCCAGGAGATAGAGCCGCCTCGACTTGGGCACCCCTGTCTCGGCACAACTCCTTTCAACGACAATCTCTCTCGAAACAGCCCTAGGTACTCGGAGCACCGCCCGAATACTGAGAAGGGGCTAGCTCAATCGGACAAACCAATCCCGGGCATTGACTCTTTCGAGAAAACCATCGTTCTGCGAGATGGCGAGATGACAAGGGACCGACCTGATCAAGATATATAAGATGATCTAGTCCACCCTCTCTTGGCACTTGGCATTCTCATCACTCAAACAACTACATTCATTACAACACCTTCACAGCTTCATTCACCGTTTGCAGGTCAAATCAAACGTTTTATCTTTCTTCGTCACATATCTCTACACCAAGAACTTCTTCCACAATGAAGCTGTCTTCCTTCCTCTACACCGCCTCGCTGGTCGCGGCCATTCCCACCGCCATCGAGCCCCGCCAGGCCGCCGACAGCATCAACAAGCTGATCAAGAACAAGGGCAAGCTCTACTACGGAACCATCACCGACCCCAACCTGCTCGGCGTCGCCAAGGACACCGCCATCATCAAGGCCGACTTTGGCGCCGTCACCCCCGAGAACTCGGGCAAGTGGGATGCCACCGAGCCCAGCCAGGGCAAGTTCAACTTTGGCAGCTTCGACCAGGTCGTCAACTTTGCCCAGCAGAATGGCCTCAAGGTCCGAGGTCACACTCTGGTCTGGCACTCTCAGCTCCCTCAGTGGGTCAAGAACATCAACGACAAGGCTACTCTGACCAAGGTCATTGAGAACCACGTCACCCAAGTCGTTGGACGCTACAAGGGCAAGATCTACGCCTGGGTATGTTATCTTCACTCGCGCATCTTGAAAATGACTTTGCTAACATGTTCAGGACGTCGTCAACGAGATCTTCGAGTGGGACGGTACCCTCCGAAAGGACTCTCACTTCAACAACGTCTTCGGCAACGACGACTACGTTGGCATTGCCTTCCGCGCCGCCCGCAAGGCTGACCCCAACGCCAAGCTGTACATCAACGACTACAGCCTCGACTCCGGCAGCGCCTCCAAGGTCACCAAGGGCATGGTCCCCTCCGTCAAGAAGTGGCTCAGCCAGGGCGTTCCCGTCGACGGCATTGGCTCCCAGACTCACCTTGACCCCGGTGCCGCTGGCCAAATCCAGGGTGCTCTCACTGCCCTCGCCAACTCTGGTGTCAAGGAGGTTGCCATCACCGAGCTCGACATCCGCACTGCCCCCGCCAACGACTACGCCACCGTCACCAAGGCCTGCCTCAACGTCCCCAAGTGCATTGGTATCACCGTCTGGGGTGTCTCTGACAAGAACTCCTGGCGCAAGGAGCACGACAGCCTTCTGTTCGATGCTAACTACAACCCCAAGTCCGCTTACACTGCCGTTGTCAACGCTCTCCGCTAAATGTGACTTCCGTGACAGGATCAGATCTCTGGTCTTGAGTGGGAGCGTCGTTGCAGTTGCTTTTGGTCATCACCGTATTCTTCTTTTATAACTCTGTATATAGTTGTTTGTTTGTACAAAAACTCGTCAAATGGTAACTGCTTGGTCGGTTGGAAGATAACTGGGCTAGTAGTCAATACATATCCTTACCATTCAAACTTCTGTTCCCTGTAATTAATCTGCTCTCGATAGCTTGAGTAGCGTCGTTTAATGCACTTTCAATAAGACCAATGAGCTAAATAAAAGGTAGGACATTTGAAACTAGTCCTTCAGATTGTAGTGCCACTAACGGTGCCCAAGTACAGTGACGTTACAGACTCAGTCGTAGTCTTAACAAAGTTCGAAATAGACTGCCGTGACGCCGGTATCTGGGGATGATGGCTTGGCCCGTTCGCCAAGATCTCGTCGTGACAGCAGACGAAAAGGTTACGGTGGACGTTATGTGTTTCTAGTTCCTGGTAGCCAATCGGCAAGTGTTCGACAATCTGCCCCGGAACTGCAGTGCTACCACAATCCGGAGGCTAGATGAAGAGCCGGAAGCATGATGCTCTGATCTAATGGGGATGACTGCATACTTGGCGTTTCTAGGAATTTGCGGGGATATGCATCCTGATCTTAGCCAACGAGTCTGGGCGTTGGGTTTCCAGACCAAACCGACTGGCTTGTCCACGGTGACGACCTGGATGCACCGCTCGTAAGTCCCTCTCTGCACTCAATAGACCAAACTCAGATTGGCGCTCTATCTCGCTCCTTTCCGTCATCTCTTCTAGCCACTTCAGCCACAAACTCTACTTCCTCAAACACGACCTATCATTCCCGACATATCTCGAAAAACTTGATAGGCAGCGACGCTAACACACGAAATAATTCACTCAAGACAATGACGATATTGTCGCCAAGACATCTTCAACACTCCTTTCCCTCAAGCACCTTCCAACAAGGCCTTAGCTTGCATATTTAAGCATGATTTTAAGCGTCTTTACCCCGCCTGCCAAGATGATCTTGGCGTGGAGGAGGAGGGGATTAAGGTTCTTCGAGAACATGGTCATCCAATGGATTTTTCGTATTGGGTATCCCCGCATTGCTTTACGGGCGCATGGCCGATGAGATACGGTAATTTGCGGATTGACGTCAATGATTGAGATGCAATGGAACATTGATGTTGGGGACGGCTGTAATCGCATGACGGGATGGTAGCATTGGGGTCTCTGGCTGAGTCTAGGTATAAAGAAAGAGATCGCCCTCGCATTATGTCACGGTCATCTGCCAGCTCACTGCAACAAACAAAACATCAGCAACATGGCCACTCGTCACTCTTCGGATAAACGCGACCCTGGTGCTCTCGATGAGGTCGAGGAGGTCCTCAAGACAGCCCCCCAAGCACGCGATTACTCAGGTGCCCATGAAAAGACTGACCCCCGTGAGATCGCCCTCGTGCGAAAGCTCGACTGGTGGATCATGCCTATTCTCTGGCTGATGTACTGGCTCAATTACCTCGTTAGTCTCTACATCGAGTGTCTTAGTAGATGCTGAGTCGCTGACCATCCCAGGACCGAAATGCCATCGCCCTCGCTCGACTCAACACCATCGAAAAGGACCTCAACCTCACCGGTTCCCAATATCAGACTTGCGTCTCGATTCTATTTGCAGGTTATGTTATTGTTGGGATTCCAGCCAACATGGTGGTTACTCGCGTCCGACCGAGCATCTGGATGGCGTCATGTATGACGGTCTGGGCCATTATCAGTGGCTTGACGGCGTTGAGTCGTAACTATACCGGTTTGCTGCTCACACGCTTCTTCTTGGGCATTACTGAGGCTCCATATTATCCTGGTGCACTGTATATCCTTGCGAGATTCTACACTCGTAAGGAACTTGCAACTCGTATCTCGATTCTGTACACTGGCAATATTCTGGCCACGGCGTTTGCAGGATTGATCGCCCTCGGTATATTTGAGATGGACGGAATGGTACGTCATCAACTTTTTTGTTCCGCAGCCACTAACGTCTCAGGCCAATCTCGCCGGCTGGCAGTGGCTCTTCATCATCCAAGGAGCCGTAACCCTCGCCATCGCAATACTCGGCTTCTTCATCCTCCCCGACGAGCCCCTCACGACACATTGGTTGACCGAGCAGGAACGACAGCTAGCTCACGAGCGAACCCAGCGCGACACCGTAGGAAATGCCGGCGAGTCAACAAGCTTCTCTGGCATTCGTGAAGCAGCAAAAGATCCCAAGGTTTGGCTCTTCGTCATCATGCAGCATTGTCATCTCGGTGCGAATGGGTTCAAGAATTTCTTCCCAACTGCTGTGAAGACGCTGGGGTTCAATCAGACTATTACCCTTGTTTTGACGTGTCCGCCTTATTTGATTGCGGGAGCGATTTCGATTGCTTGGTCTTGGTCTTCTGGAAGGTTTAATGAGAGGACTTGGTACGTTCTGTGGCCTTGTTAATCGTGTTGGTACTAACCTTTTAGGCATATCACCATTGCCAAGGCTGTCGCAGTCTTTGGATTCATTCTTGGTTGTGCGACTCTTAATACTGGTGCCCGATACTGTAAGTTTCCCGATATCTCAAAGTGATAACAACGACACTAACGAGCGTAGTCGCGATGTGCGTCTTTTCGATCGGTACCTACGCAGTCAACAGTATCATTCTTGGCTGGGTCTCTGCCACTTGCTCTCAAACAAAGGAGAAGAAAGCTTGTTCGCTGGCCATCGTCAACTGTATCGCTGTCGCGTCATTCATCTGGACTCCGTACATGTGGCCTTCTTCTGACGAACCTCGCTACACCATGGCCATGTCTTCAAGCGCTGCTTTGAGTGTCGCGACTGCAATTGGTGCGTGGGGAATGAGGTTCTGGCTCATGCAGGAGAATAAGAAGATCAGACAGTCTGAGAATGAGTCAACGCTATACTACGCTTATTAAGGTGAGCGTGATCGCTTTGGCAGCCAAGCTGAAGCTCTCTGTCTCCGCTTACGGGAAATTAGCAAGGCTAGGGCCTAAATCAATATTTTATACATGACACTTAGCATTTATTGCCGTAACAAGCAGCTCAATGTAATAAGTTTGGTGCAAAATCTCGTAGCTAGCGATATGGCCTTCCCCGATAGAAGCAATATGCCTGACATTATACGAAATCCTGTCCATGATAAAGTAAATCAGCTTTTCCTCGCGTAGTTCCAAGGTCCAGATATTCCATGAATATTGTCAGTCCTCCAAAATAATAGCAATTCTGCCGAGTGCATGCCTATTCTGCGTTAAATCTGCAATTTTGGCGCAATTCAGGCCCCAATGTGGATCATCCATCATTCTTATCAATCTCGTAGTCCAGACCACTTTCTCTGCACCGTCCATGATCCACGAAATCAGTGTTAAAGGCCGCCGGGAAATTCGAAGTCTCGGTCCAGCTCACTCATATTGCACTCTGTGACTGTCATCTCGCCCTCACTAGGCTTTTTGATCCCCCGGAAGAAGAAGGGATAGTCATGTGTAACACAAATCTGCTCCAGCTGGGGAACTGCTCGAGAGATGTGGAGGATCAGTCTCGTGTACCACGCTGCGACTTGCTCGTGACTGAGCTGCTCCTTGCTGGACGATGTCCAATCTTGACGTATAAGACGATTACATATCGTATCCTGGTCGAGAGGAAAAGCGAAACGAAGTAGCTTGGGTAGTTCGTTCAATGCCGATGTGATACCGTCTACAGCTCTGTGCTAGCGGATAGTGTCAGCAAGATCCCTCTCACGAAAACCGATTACACTCTGCTTACAAGCTTCATCAAGTCACGTCGTGACACGTAGTGGCACCGCAGAAAAGACTCCTCTTCAGTGAAAACTTCAGAAAGAATGAGCCACTCCAGTTCCTTGAAGTCTTGGCTGATCGCGGGCAGGATGTCCCACGCGGCGTTGTTGTACAATTCACCCTGTTCCGTCCGGTATCTGCAAGTAATTCAGAGCCGTTTCAGCTGCGGATGCCGATTCCTCAAGATGTCGTACTTTTCCGGCTTGCGACGCAGGGTTATATAAACAGACTCCAAGGTCTGCGGCTTGCAGCCACGAGTGATGGCGTTGACAGTCATGAGATCAGTGTAATCCAGTGAGAGTGTTTTCAGGGGCATCCAACCGCATGTGTCACCTACAAGATTGACGAAACATGCTTTCTGGAGTCGCGATGACCGGGCGAAGAAGAACAAGACATTCCGGAGCTGAGTCGCTCGACGAAATAAGTCGCCCAAAATGCCGAAAGCACCAGGGAGAGAAGGGACTTCCCCTTCCCCGTCGTCTTTAAGGAGACGGAAAGTGGCGGTCCTACAGTCGGGTCAGTGGTACTTCATGGATGATCCAGCACGATGCAAAGCCTACTCAACGTATTCGTAGACTGGACCCGAAGTAGGCTCTCGCTGCTCTTTGAGAAAGGATACAAGCTGGTAGGCAATCTGAGTCGCACTGCCATTGAAGAAGACTTCTCGTAGGAGATTTGGGAGGAACTTTCGCCGAACTCGCATTGAGAGCGTCGTGATAGTCTTCAGATCCTCTTGATCTAGATGTTCAATAAAAAACGGGAGGATGCGCTTTGGCATCTGCTCAAGCATCGACGGAGGAGTATATTCAGTCATTTCGATGTCCATACTACGATGATAGTTGCAAGAATCGGCGGCTCTGGCAGAAGGTGTTTTTGGTTGGTTGAAGAATGCTGTTGTGGAAGAGAAGTGAGATGCTAGCTGGAGTAGTAAATTGGTCAAAAAGTAGGTGCAGAGCTGAAGGGGAAGATGGATGTTGAAGTGGTGGAGGATACAAGTGCTCAGGATGTGTGAAGCTGAAGTCTGATCACTCTGTTAATGGTGAGTCGAGTGAACATGCACCTCGAACTCGGTGGGTCGATGAATCACTGTCAAACACCGGCACACCACTTGGGTGACCTACCACTCAGGTTATGCGAAAGGCGGCATAGCTTCCCATGGCTCAGTTTCAATTTGGAAGAGGCGAGCATGGCGTTTCACTATCGATGTTTTGGGTAGATATTGTACACCAGAGCCGAAGTCAAGCTAGAGGAGCATGATCTTTGCATTTATTTTTATGCCATATGCCATATTACCAACTCCTACCGGGGTTTATAACTTTCCAGTAGCGAGTTACTTAATATTATTATCATTGCTGGCATTCTTGTGATTCCCCTGCATGTCCTTGTATTGAGAACTCAATACCCTATCATCCAGCAGGTTACAGTCTCCTCCCATTAGCCACATGACGAGTCTGTTGGTATCATATTAATTCCATATAAAAGACTTATACAACTTTCTGTACCAATCGAATGATCCTGTCGCTCACTTCATCAAATGGGCTCACAGATGAATCTTCATCAATAGCCCATTGTGAACGCAGGTCGGTCGAGGGGATTGAAACACTGGCTACAAAATGCCCCTGACATCTGTTCCCATGCTTTACAAAACCTTAGTAAGTTAAGAATTTTGCATAGAATTTGGGAAGAGTCAACTGATTTCGGCCATATCGCATTGACGAAGTTGGACTGTTCAATATTGCATAGCCAAATGGTTCTTTACTGAACCCGGAGTGATTTCTCGATAAATTGATGGTGGTCGAGCACGAAGTTCATCGCCGCATCGCAGCTAATGCTGTCGTGGAAATATCAACCTTCTCTCTGGGGAATATTGTCGAAGAGTGTAGCGAAAGATATCCTCATCTGTTTTTGACACTATGATATCTCTCTGTTGACCTTCCAGGAGATTGTAGTACTCAAACGAGTCCTGGTATGGCATTGCATTATTCAACTGGTGTTGTTTCGACACAGCGTCAGGTCGAGAAATCGGGCCCGCCATACAATCTTTAGCGGCTTCGATACTACTCTTGCAGCCACGAGCAAACCAGGCAAAGTTTTCTTGGACTTCGGCGGCTATCTCCTTAGGGACTTCTTCTTCGCTCTCACTGGAGTACTCATGGAATAGTACTCTATCGCATTCGGAAGATACCACGGTGGCAATCGTCCCAAATAATCTCTTCTACGCCCAGTCGATAAATCTCATGGGTGGCAATGGCCCGGACTACCTTAAGATTGACAGAATTGGGCGATATGAAAACGCCACTGATCTGCAGCTGGCATTTTTGATCGAGAAGAGGACTGGCCAGTCGAAGATTTTTGATGTCGCTGTTTGGCAGAAGATCGCAAATGGCGCCAGGTAACTCGCTAGGTAAACACTCAACTGTTGAGGCCTCCGAGGCGGTATCTTCTCGATTCATGGCCATAGGGCTCAAGTGGAAGATGTTTATGATGTCGAATCATGGAACGAGTTTGCGGGGACGAGGCTCCCCATTTAGCTGTCAGGATCATGTGACTCGACTGTTGGTTCTTTATGCTGTGCCCATTACTCCCTAAAGTAGCAGGTATCAATTTCTCGAGTGAAGAAACATGCATCTACACATATTAAAATACATACTCAACTCATGTATTATAGTGAAGTATCAGTCCAGGTGGCACAGGCGTCGCGATCATCCAATCTTGAAGCTAGGATCGAAAAACATGTAACTTGTATCCATCTTCTCTGTACACAGAGCATTGTAGTCACGAGAGTACCTACTACTCTCGATATGAACTGGAACATCCTAGTTGACATATTCCTCAATCTCCTCGCCCAGGCATATGAAGGCGCTTTGATGGTTTCAACGGGTCCTTTAATATTATTGACATAGCGTATGCACATAATGGCCGCTTTCCGTTCCACTGCAATGCCTGTTGACGTATGCTTACCGCTGAGATGACGGAACATGATTCTGACATGAATCATGTCTACTTGTAGAGACGGCTAGCTCTTTCAAGATCATTCCAGAACTCACACTGCCTTCCCCGACCTCTGTCCTCCTCCACAACAGTAAAGTTCCCAGGGTTTACCAAAAGCTGCTTCGCATACGCACTTTCCTTCCTACCCGCCTTGTACTGCGGCCACTCCACAGTTCCATCTAACCTCTTGATGTTAGGGTCACCTGTCAAGACAAAGCTATTGATATACTGGTAGTAAATTCGCGCAGTCTCAGGATAAGCAACATGGGGGTCATTCCAGATGTATGCAGAATCGGAGGCGTGAGGAATTCCCTTCCATGACTGCGCAACCAACGGAAAATTAGGAGTGTTGAAATGAAGACTCCAGGTGGGAACTCCTGCGCCCGATGTAGTGACGGCGGTGTGGCGGCTCATGCAGATGTAGGCCATATCGGACCATGCAGCTGAGATGCGGTTGTACTGAGTGCTGTTCGGGGATCCAGACCATGGGGAGTCCGGGTATGCTACGGGGTCTGGGTATAGCTCGTTGATAATAGCGAGGTCAGTGATGTTGAGACCAGGACTAATCCGATGCCAAAATTGAACAAAGTCGTCGTTGGTTTCCAGGTCACCAGGCGTGTAGTATTTTCCTTCATCAGAGGTATAGGTCGTGATGATGGGGAGATGGTGGAACGTGTCCTCTTCTGCACTCTTGGATCCCGCTTTCTCAATCATTGGACCTCCAATTGACGGCTGCCAAGGCCAGTTCAGCTGATCTTTAGCATCCTCGTATGCCTTTGCCGAGTATCCCCTGATCCTTTCTGCAGACGCACTGCGCAAACAACACATTTGCTCCTTATCGTCAACACCGGTGGAACAATTGATGTGCTTCATCAGGCCTGCGAAGTCTTTCTTGTATCTGGGATAGTCGGGACCTGGGAACGATCTTGCTGTTGCTGAGCCAGATTGAAGAATTGCTCGCGCGAAGAGCGGCTTGTTCTTGTCAGAGCCGTAGTTATGGAAGTAGTGAAAGGCTGTTGAATGTGCACCAGCTGACAAACCTCCAAGCGTGATTTGTCGAGGGTCTCCTCCAAACGAGCTCAAGTGTTTCTGCAGGAACTGCAAGAAGAAGCGCTGGTCTTGCAGACCCAGGTTCAGAAGTCCCTCACGCTCGAAGAGCTTGCTGGGTAAGAATCCGAACGCATTGAGACGGTAGTTGAACGAAACAACAACAATCGGATCAGCAGATGACGCAACGAAAGAAGCGCCATCAAAATCCCGTCCTGAGAATGATGCAAAACCACCGCCGTGGATCCAAACCAGCGTTGGTAGTTTCTTGCTGAGCGGCACGCCAGGTGTGCGGAAGACATTGAAGTTCAAGCACGCCTCGTCTTGTTCGTCTGGGTTAGGGTACATCAGATCTTGCAAGCAAACAGATCCGTATTTTGTAGCATTTTGCACGCCCTTGAGAGATTGAGGATGGGACTGTAGAGGACGGAAGCGTCTGCTGCCTACGGGTTGCTCGGCATATTCGATTCCAAGCCAGGCGTTGACGGGTTGAGGAAGGTCGTCTCCAAGTAAGGTTTTGGAGATGTTTGTACCAGCGAATGTACCATAACCTTGAAGAGTAACTTGTGGTATAGAATAATTCGCTGCAGCTAGAAACGAGAAGAAAAGAGAACCCAGCAGAACGGCTGGAGACATGAGAGAGTACATGGTGTCCGATAATGTCGAATTATCGAGCTGATGCTCCATGATTTGTTGTAAACTCATCGTCTCTTATATGCTCAATCCAGCTGTGCTAGAGCTCGGTACAGTAAAGAGTCGTTCGTTTGTAGTTTTTGAGTCGGTTTGAATCTCGGGCCATGAATCTGGATGCCGAAGCGGAACAAGGTTGAGGCTACCCCGCAGCAGGGTTGACGTTTCGCCTGAACTTGACAAAGTGGGATAAGGCCGTGAAGATGGAATAGATAAGATTGCCGAGCTGGCCATTCACCTTGAGGAACATGTATCTCGCATCGTGATAGAGGTGAGATATTTTATGCATATCTCTCTAGAATCTACTGCTTACGGTAATATGATCTGCAAGAACCTGGGTAACCAAGCAGGTGGTGCATGTTGATCTCACTATGAATCTCGAATCGAGAAAGATCGATTCTTGGCAGAAAAGAAACCTGTTAATGTATACCTGCAAGTAGTAGTTTTGCAAGAGGTTGGTGTGACTTGTTATGTTATTTGGCTAGCTAACCGACGGCTGCATCTCACAGCACTGCTACATTGACGTATCTGAACTTATTGCCGTCGTAAAACATTTAGATATCTCTTCGGCGACCAGAAGTTTCTCCAGTGGCTTACATTTACTTTACAATGACTGTAATCGAGACAAGGCCAGATTGAGAAGTCATGCCAATGGTTGAATTTGTCTTGGTGATGAAGTATTCTGAAAATCAACAATCGGAAAGCTTCCGGCGGAAGGGTTTTCCGATGGACTCTTGCTGGAAACCCGGCCAGATGCTGCGGCCACAATCGTTGCCTTCGTCAAGAGGATCATTCCTTAGAGAGGCGAGGTAAATATCCCTCAAGTCAAGACGACCCATCTCAAAGTGAGGGTTCTAAAACGATTGTCAAGCCAGTGGCTGACCATGGCCGGGAAACTGCATCTTAGTTAGAAGTGATTCTGAACTCAATACATATCATGTTGACTAGGCACCGCATTATTGCATGGTCATATCAACTCTTATCAACTGAACAATGTGCTTGAGTTCGGTACCGACATTATCGGCCACTAACAGATCAATTGACGAAATTGGGTAACACCTGGACATGAGCCACATTTCGCCAGCAAGTCTTTTGAGTAAACTCTCGGATGTTTATTCCTTGATCCTGTTGATAGATGTGATATAATATCGCTAGCAGACTCCACAAGCAATTATACCTAATTAGAAGTCAACATGGTTATCCTTGTCTTGGAGACTTGGGATGACGACGTTAATAGTAGGTCAGCCCTATCGATATCCCTGTCTTATCGATACCGATAAGGAACAGGCACCTTTGGCAGAATGAGGAGAGCAACTCAGACGTTTTGCTGACTTAGTATAGTATTAGTCAAATGGCGGTCGGCAATCGCATACTTACGGTGTAAAGTCTGGTGTCGGTCACGATAACAAATTCGACGCCCTTTGTCATGTCTCTTGGTGGTCACGCGTGACTGGAAATTGAGCCAACGCTGGTTGTCATCAAAAGACCCCCGCTTACCCTGTACACTCACTTCAACGGTCTTCAGCAGAGTTTTCTATATCAAGACAGGAGAAAACAGCTATTCTATTTATCTAAACAATCCTTTCTTAATCTTATTCTATTAAAGAATGGCTTTAATTGGACTTATTCTGTCGAAGCAATATCTCAGATAGGTTGGGTAATACACTTCGGCTGTTATCTTGCTGCCTCGTCAATTACCTTGTAGCGCCGGCGGGCATCAAAGGATCATCAATGTTCCATCCCTAACGCCGCTTAATTCGCCATATTTGGCATAACCCGAACTCCCCACGGGCCTGCCTCGGCAAAAAGAGGTGATGGACCGGTTAGATGTGGAGTTTCTGCTACTTTGCCCGATTTGGAATGTGAGCCTGGCAATCAAAGGCGTCAAGATGCGGATCAACGCGGGGATGTCATCGACGCCCTGATTCTTGTAGATATATAAAGATACTTCATCCTTCGACATCCTCTCTCTTTACATTATGAACATAGAACGACGTTTACTAGCAAAATGACACATACAAAGGAAGCAACTGTCCCCCTCGGGGAGTATCTCTTTACCCGTCTCAAGCAACTCGAGATCGGCTCTATTTTCGGCGTTCCAGGTGATTATAACCTCAGATTGCTGGACTACATCAAACCCACTGGTATCAACTGGATCGGAAACTGCAATGAACTCAACGCCGCATATTCCGCAGATGGATACTCTCGTATTCAAGGTCTCAGCGCTGTGATCACTACTTTCGGCGTAGGCGAACTCTCAGCGATCAATGGCATCGCCGGTGCTTACTCTGAACGAGCACCAGTCATTCACATTGTCGGTGCACCATCAAGAACCCTCCAGAGTGCAAGGGCCTTGGTGCACCATACGTTCTTGGACGGAGAGTATGGAAGGTTTGCAGAGATGCATCGACATGTTACTGCTGCGCAGACTTGTTTGACGGATGTGCAGACTGCAGCTGATAAGATTGACTGGATCATTGAGCAGGCCATGATCCATCAGAGACCTGTTTATCTGCAGATCCCTGATGATCTGGTTTCGATGCTGGTCTCGACGGCTAATTTTGAGAAGAGACCTGTTATTCGCCCTGCGCCATCTACTGCCGAGATCGGTGCGGAGACTGTTGACAAGATCTTGCAGCGTATTTACTCTGCTACCAAGCCTCTCCTCTATGTTGACGGCGAGAGTCGCAGTATCGGTGCTATTGACGAGATCAACAAGCTCATCAATACTACTAATTGGCCAACCTGGACAACGGCATTTGGAAAAGGTCTCATCAATGAGGAATTATCCAACGTCCACGGCGTATACCTGGCCGACGACGGAGATAAAGTGTCGCACGACTATTTCAAGTCTTCCGATCTGATCTTGTTCTTCGGTCCACACATGAGCAACATCAACACTGGCATTTTCAAGGCGATCCCAGAGGAGAGTGTGACGGTTTCCTTTTCGCCTGGCCAGATCAAGATTGCTGGCCAGGTCATTCGCGACGTGGACCCTCGACAATATCTTGAAAAGATCGTTAGCCAATTTGACTCTTCAAGGCTTGCCAAGATTGACAGTCCCGCCATCGCGACAAAGGCGCCGGCTGAGCCTTCACCGTCGGATGCTCTCAACCAAGCTCAGTTCTACCACTACGTGAACCCCATGTTCCGCCGTGGCGATATTGTTCTGACCGAAACTGGTACTGCTGCGACTGGCGGAAAGGCCTTCAAACTTCCTCAAGACTGTAGCTACTTCACGTGCGTGACATGGCTGTCGATTGGATACATGCTCCCCGCCACACTCGGTGCAGCGTTAGCCCAACGGGACATAAACGGTTCGCAGCGGGCAGTTCTGTTTATCGGCGACGGAAGTCTACAAATGACTGCCCAAGAGATCAGCACAATGATCAAGCAAAAGCTCAACGTAATCATCTTCGTCATCAACAACAACGGGTACACAATTGAGCGGGCCATTCACGGGAGGAATGCGGATTACAACGACATTTCGCCGTGGAACCACCAACATGCCCTTGGGTTGTTTGGATTGAGCCGAGAAGAGGCATCGAAGCGATATTTCTCAGCAAAGACATTTGCGGAGTTAAGAACAGCGCTGGACTCGAAGGCGGTAGAGGAGAGCGAGGGAGTCACGGTGATTGAAGTCTTCATGGGCCAAGAAGATTGTACGGGCGAGTTGAAGGAATTGCTGGACAGGCAAATGGCACGAGAAAAGACCCAGTAGATAGATCAGTGGAGCAGATACGGTCGGGATATATTTTACTGATTCATCAAGTTCTAGTAAGCTTACCCGTGTCAGCTCAGAAAGCCGCAACGTGTCTCACCCAATCATGAAGTTTGAGACCTTTACATCCAATCGTTCGTAAATGCTCTCCCGCCGCTGAATTATCCGTCCAGGGGCCGCCGCCAACACCAGATGAAACTCAAAACGCTAGTCTCTTTCGGATACGCCGGCAGACCCAATGTTCCAGCAAAGTTCTTTCGGTAGCTTGGTAGTCGGTAGTGATGATGTCGTAGTGGAGGTCTTAGCTACACGACCAGGTTAAATTGCTTGGTCTAAATAAAGTAGAAGATCACTGCTTACGAGGGTTAATTTAAAGCATGAAAATCATGAGGCTGACGAGAACCAAGATTTCTCTTTTTAACCACAAATCAAGGATGCATAAATCATCAGCTGGGCGCTAGGAGCAAGTCGAGCTAGCGCAGGTACTGGACAGTACGGTTTAACCTAGCGCAGGGGAAAAGGGATGAGATGACTCGTCGTATGGCACACGGGATAACCCCTGCCGCTTGTCGCCCGCTTCCTCGGCGAGCCGTATAGCAAGGACCAATGGGATTGGCGAGGAGTGACCGAGTTCCGGACCCATTGACATGGTAAATTGCTTGCTCGTATTGAAAACTTGTTGCTGTAAATAAACACGAGCTTTTTGGTGGTTCCTGATCCCCGCAATTTGCTAGACGGGAGTGGGACTTTGCTCTGGGCATCGATCGGTTTCGGCATCGGTAGTAACGTTCACTTCAGCTGAGGCGAAGACAGGTTTATAAACCCCCACCCCCCGTTGACTTGTACTCTTCTTTTTCTCATCCCATCCACGACAAGACCACTCTCGTTTACAGTCCAACTTTTTCGTGCTCTCAAAACACTTACACTCGCTTAAGCTTATACCAGCACCAAAATCGTTCAAAATGGGTTTCATCAAGTCCGCCTCTCTCGCCAGCGTCCTCATCGGCGCTGCCACCGCCTCTCCCCACTATGCTCCCCCCTCCAACGAGACCGTCCACTACACCACTGAGGTCGTCACTCACCTGACCACCTACTGCCCTGAGGCCACCACCCTCACCTACGGCGACAAGACCTACACTGTCACCAAGGCCACTACCCTCACCATCGAGGACTGCTCTTGCACCATCACCAAGCCCGTTGCTACCGGAACTGGCTATGCTGCTCCTCCCAAGCCCACTCACGCCAAGGACTGCGCTGAGATGTGCTCTGACAAGTACGATGACTGCCGTGTCGCCCCCAACGCCAACATGGCTACTTGCGCTGCCGAGTACGCTGCCTGCTTGAACTACAACCCCTGGGAGAGCGGCAAGTTCGTCAAGCCTACCTCTTGCCACGCTGGTGGAAAGCCCACTGCTGTCTACACCACCGAGGTTGTTACCGCTGTCACCACCTACTGCCCTGAGGCCACCACCCTCACCTACGGCAACAAGACCATCCCCGTCACTGCTCCCGGCACTGTCACCGTCCCTGACTGCCACTTCACCACCACCAAGCCCATTGTCCCTACCGGCTACACTCCCCCCAAGCCTTCTTCTCCCGCCGAGAACAAGGGCTGTGCCGAGAAGTGCTCCGACGCCTACAACAAGTGCCGCACTGGTGCTGACGCCAACATGTCTTACTGCGCTGCTACCTACGCTGAGTGCCTTGGCTACTCTCCCTTCAACGGTGAGGGTTCTCTCGTCACCCCCACTGCTTGCTCTGTTGCCCCCGTTGCTACCAAGCCTGCTACCGCTCCCGCCTACAACCCCCCTGCCGGTACCCAGCCCGCTGGTGCTCCTCCTGCTACTACCCCTACTCACGTCGTCACTGCTGGTGCCGCCCAGGTTGTCCCTGCCGGTATCATTGCCGTCGTTGGTGCTCTTGCCATGCTCTAAATGGTTAATGGTGTGATTGTTGGAGAGGAGGAGGTGTATGGTGGACTTTTAACTTCATCCATATATAATTTGTGCTAGATCTGTCGCATATACTTATAGACAACTGAAATACGATTTGGTGCTTTTAAACGTTTCTATCCCCCCAGTGATATCCTCAACTCAAGTCTTACAGTCCCTTCCATTTCAGTTATCTAAATTTCTGAGTCGTGACAGAGGAGCCCTAATTATCTGAACTTCAACAGTCATGAGACTTTCGCCATGAATTGCCAGCCGGGCATCTAGACTAATGAGAATGTCAAGAAGGTAACGGTTGCACAACCCCACAAACAACACAGATCTGTGAGATCAGCTACATCAACCTCGTCCCAACTCCAGAGTAAGGTTGTGAACACTGGTGAGACCTTGTCCACCAATCAAGACTGGTGGCTTCCGTAGCTCAGTTGGTTAGAGCGTCGTACTAATACTTCAACCCGAGTGTCGGTAATGCGAAGGTCTCAGGTTCAAGCCCTGGCGGGAGCAATCCCAACGCCACCCAGTTCTTCTTTTTGCCGTCTGTGGAGTCTGGCATTGAAGTTCTGTTGAGAAATAGATTAACCAGAGTTGTTGGAGTTGAGGTTTTGGTGCTGTTATGCGACTGGACCAGTTGGGAGAAAGGTGGGACTCTTCTTTTATGCAGATTCACTGTGAATTGACCAACACTGAAAGACAAATGAATAGTAGATAATGCCGTGTGCTTGGAGACGCGGTCAACTCAAGTAAGTAATTCGAGATGCGTTTCAATAAAGGTTACTTGGTTTGTCTTGCGGACATCACTATTGCCATGACATGCACTAACTGCATAAACCTCAATTCTGTGGAGACCACTGCATAAATCCATTCAGAGGCATCGCTGGTCGTCGGATCTGATTCATGCTGTCATGCATTATCAACGTCCACCTCAATGACCTCCAACCAAGTTTTGAACAGAACCTCGCAACGCCTATGAACGTCCCATGCAGCTCATACCTTTGAATTGACATATACTTTTTATCTATTCATTAGGCTATCTAGACAAAGTCATATAGAACAACGCCCAGCGCCGTTATGCAGAAACGCTTAGCTCGATGGCTTGCGTGGGCTATGCCAGAAACCACTGACACTCAGATCTCACAACATAATCCACCATGCTGTACTCTCCCCATACATTACAACTTCGGCTAAATACAGTATATGTTCCAAAAAGGTCAAAATATCCATGCCATTGGATCCGAAACTCCATCATCAAGAAAATCGTCAACCATCTATCAATGTCATCAGTAGTCCAACATCTCGGGCAACGCACTCACCAGAGAATCCCAGTCTTCCATGAAGCTAAGATCAATTTCCTGTACATCTTGAATCTCTGTACCTTCAGGTTGCAATTGAGCCAGAAGCGATTCAAACACTACCAATGCGTCTTGCATCGCCTCTTCACCAGCTTTGACTATAGACTCGACGATCTCAGTATCGGATAAATGTCGCATGATGCCCTTGATCTGTGCCATTAAGATTGAAAGCATGAGATAGCCTTTCATGTTGGTCTCCCCAGCTTCAATGGTTCGCAAGTTCCATGATTTCGAGTCCCCCATGACGTTGACCAAGTCTGGTCGTACTGGTGTCAAGGAAAAGCCGTCGTCCTCTTGGACCGTACTCCTAAGTTCGAGGACGAGTATAATACTAGACTGCCATGCTGAGAGTCGAAAGAACCCGGAGCTGCATGTGACGAGACGCGCGAATTGTTGCTTGCCTGGAGAGGTTGCCCCGCCGGCATTATCTGAGGATACAGTGGACCACATTCTGAAAGCCGACTCGACCGTCATCTTCCGTGAGAATGCATAGCTCGGTTCTTGTAATGAGAGTCCATAGTAAGGAAAGTGAAGTGCGCAAAGATACCGACGCATGATGAAGTCACCTATAGTTAGCTCAAACTCCGTTGGTGGGTTTTGGCCCTTGTTGCAGTCCTTCAACATCCGATTGGCTTCCTTGAATGAAGCTTTTAGTTCTGCATCAAGACGCAACGTCTCTTGATAAGAGTCACCAGATTTGAGATCATTGAGTAACTTGATAACTCTGAGACGAGTCACAAATGTCAATCGCAATGCCCTCGCTGTCGAGGCTTGGGTAAAGATGCTATTAGGTCTGGAAGTCGCACCATTGACCATGATTTCGTCATCGTCAAAATTCCCAGGCGGCTCAGTATCAAACTCTCCTTCTGTAATCATTGGTGGTCCACCAGACGAGAGACTTGACTGAAGGCAGAGTTCCAGTATCGTGTTCCAGAGTCTTCGTCGCATCTCACAAGCCATTGTCGTAGTTTTTGATAAGAATGTGGGATCTCTGTGCAGACCCATTGATACGGCGGTCCTGAGGAGTGAACCGCATGCGACCCAGGACGATTCTCCTCCCACAGAGACCATCTCTCGGGCAAGGACAAGCAGAATATTTGTTTGAAGAAATTGAACACCAAGTCGTGATTTGAACTCTGGCTCTGATATCCACGTCTGAACTTCGTATATCCATCGAACGGCCGAGGTTCGTAACGAGAAATTGTCATCGTAGGTCGTCGCGCCCAGCGCCAGCACCAATTTGAGTTGAGCCATAAAGTCCCTATCTGACTCAATATCAGAGGTCCACAGAGCCTCATACTTGTTCATAAATGTCGGTATGTGAAGTATACGATATACCTTCTCTATACCTTCCAGGTACCACTCGACAAGACTATCGCAAACAGCTTTGGATGTCAATTCAGTGGTGAGCGGCGTCGGCCATGCTGGCGCACGTAGTGCTTTGATGCGCTTTGCCATAGTCTTGCACTTCTGGACTGCGGCAAGTAGACCCGAAGGCTCAGTCGCGTACTGGTCAATTGCCTCTATAATGTCTCGGAGCTATTCTTCGTTAGCATATGCGAATGCGCAATGAAGTATCGCGCCTTACCAATGGCAATCCACAGACAAAATGGCTTTGTCCGAAGAACCGTGATTTGTGAGAGATGGCTCGAGGTGTTGCGAATGCGCCAACATGTTGTCTTTGAGAGTGCAGGTGAAACGTTCCGCCCAATCTTGATGATGAGGTTTCAAGGGTTGAAGCTGGCGTTGAGACAAGCGATTGTGATGGTGCTGTAGTGGTTGATGATAATTGGCTCTCAAGATGACGCACTCTGTTTCGTAGAATGTCGAGTTCCTGAACAGACGATTGACTGACTGGTGTCGGCGCACCCGTTGAAGAGCTAGCTGCTCCTGTACTCACACCAGGTAATCCAGAGTGCGCGCTTGCGAGAAGATCTTCAGGTGTTGGTAATGACAGAAATGCATTGAAGTCTCCCCCAAGTTCGGCGATATGATCTTGACTTGTTGTGCTTCTTTCAGCTGGAGGAGGATTCTCGTAGACGCAGTCGCCTTTTCTTGCGCGCATGCAATTGCTACAAGGCGATCCGCGATTACAGCGCATCTTGCGCTTCCGGCAAAGATTGCATGACCTGCGAGAATATTAGACATGTCTCGTAATACGATGATGAATTTTGGTACACAGCTGGTCTTCGTCGGCGACGCGTGGGTTCCATTTTTGCCATCTTTGATGATGTTGACTCGAGAAGGAGTTGCGATGCGGAGAATTGTGTGATTGAGTTGGTTCAAAAATGCGTTTGTGGTGCTTATGGCCGTCTGTTTGCCGAGTCCGGGCTTAAGTCCGGGTCCGATCCCGACTCCGTTAGATCGTCATTGGTCAGTCTCCATGTAAGCATGATAGAACTTAGGAGGTCACTCGACTCCTTGACTGTCCTGCTCAGTATAAAAGGAGTAAGCGATCTGAAAACACAACGGGGAAATCTTTCATGCCATCGACATATCCGATTCAAGAATCTCTGACCTAGACACTCCTTCAACCCCATTTTCGCTGTCCCTCATCATGGCCGATCAGGAAAACTTCATAAGGCTTCAGGACCAGTCACTTTCAGATTCTGGCAACAATATAGACAAAGTGGAGAAGGCAGTTTCGATAGACCCTCTTGGTCTTTCACCTGCACCAGATGGAGGTCTCCAGGCGTGGTTGGTAGCAGCTGGATCAGCCTGCATCTTCTTCTCATGTCTCGGTTTCGCCAACTCTTTTGGTGTTCTTCAAGAATACTACATGACTCACCAACTTCAAGGACATTCCGAAGATGCAATCGCTTGGATTGGATCCATCTCGACTTTTATCCAATTCGCTGTCGGAGCTTTGAGTGGTCCCATGTTTGATCGTTATGGTTCTTGGGTATGTCATCCAACGCAGCATGACATGATTGAGGCTAACTGTTTCATAGGTCCTTCGCCCAGCCGCCGTTACGTACATATTAGCGACCATGATTACAAGCTTATGCACTGAATACTGGCAATTCATGCTTGCTCAGGGTATTCTCATGGGCACTGCAATGGCTTTCCTCCAGATCCCCGCCTTCGCTGCCGTTTCGCAATACTTTGACAAGAAACGAGCCGCCGCTCTTGGAATAGCGGTTTCAGGCTCCTCTATCGGCGGAGTTGTCTTTCCGATCGCATTGTCAAAGATGTTGAACGACTCGTCTCTTGGTTTTGGCTGGTCCATCCGCATCATGGGCTTTGTCATGATACCCCTCATGTCCTTCTCATGCATCATGGTCAGGCCCCGCCTGCCAAGCAGAAAGACTTCGTTCTTCCTTATCGAGCCTTTCAAAAATCCTTTGTACCTGCTTGTCATAGCGTCTCTATTCTTTCTCTTCATCGGCATGTTTGCTCCCCTCTTCTTCATCCCGACTTACGCGGTGTCACGAGGCGTCAATCCCACGTTGGCGTCATATCTACTCGCCATTACAAACGCTGCATCAACTTTCGGTCGTATAATTCCGGGAGTACTAGCAGATAAGTACGGTCGACTCAACATGTACTCTCTGGGCGGATTATGCACCGGGGTAGTGATTCTCTGCATGAACGAAGCAAAGACCACTGCAGCCTTGGTAATTTATGCTTTGGTCTTTGGCTTTTGTTCTGGAACAATCATCTCCGGCGTTTCGGCAGCTTTCACACTCGTGTCAAAGGATCCGCGAAACAATGGGACTTATATGGGAATGGGATTGGCTGTTGGCTCATTTGCAGCTTTGATCGGCCCGCCTGTCAACGGTGTTCTTGTGAGCAAGTATGGAGGCTTCTTTCAGGTTTCTGTTTTCAGTGGTGTTATGTGCTTGTTTGGTGGATGTCTTGCTACTGTGGCCAAGATGTGGACAGAGAAGGGGATATTTGGTCGGATCTGAGCTAGCTCTGGTATCACGGGGGCATGCTCATTGAAGCATACCTGTGGTATCTCACAAACTGTATTATATGCTACGAAACCCGAATTGCTGTCATTTCTGTGAAATACGCATCATGGTTTCCTTGTAGCTACTCGCCTTTCTCGGTAGTTTCATCACATAGTCCTACCAGCAACGTATCTCAACTGAGTTGTAGCCGCTCGGTTTCTTAAGAATCCCTGCTCAAATGAGAAATGGAACTTGATTTTGCTGTTAAAATCTATCGTACTCTCCTCTGATCTATACAGGAGGATGATCTAAACTGTTTATGTATGGCCATCTCTTGTTACGCGTATTGAAACTAAGACAACCTGCGTGCAGTGTGTTTCCGACTCATGCTGTATCTTCGAGAGTAAGAATATATTGTTGAAGGTAAAACTCGGCCGAGATCATGGGTTTACACTACATCGATGCAAAGCAAGATGTCCAGCCACTTTGCTGTCTGGAATGAGGATATAGACCTCCCCAAGTCAACTATAGATGCGAGTTTAGTGAATGCTGCATGTTAAAATAAACAGGACATTGAAATTACCTGCAGATAAAAAATCGCTTTAGAATACAGCAGTTTCAGCGTACATCCCATTGGGAACAGGGAAAAGAAATAGTATATGTCTGCTCCCAGCAGATGTAGAAACCGTAATGCAACCCAAAGTTATATTCACAGCGTTCTGATCTGAGATCACTCCCGCATTATGGTAGACGATGGTCATACGTCGGTATGCGTCGAGGAGCCCTTAGTTGTGGGGAGATAGCATCCTCGGCTATTGTTGGGAGATCATCGTGAAGATAGTCCAGAAGCCTTTTTCGGGATCGGTTACATCTTTTTGAACACCCTGGCGCAGCCATACTCTCCAGTATCATACTCATTGGAGTTGACCCATGCCATCTAATCTCTGGGGCTGAGCGGTAATAACGCCGAATAGCCGCGACACCTGCAGCATGACGTGGACACAGTGCCGCGGGTATGGGTTGGAGATCATGGAGATAGTGTTGGAGAAGGCTATGTAGGTTGCGAAAGGTACTCTTCCTGCATATCCTGTCATGTACGTTAGGAGGCTCCGACACGCGTCCTGTAAGACTCGCTGAGGTGGTTGAGAGGTTGGCGAGTTGTCTAGCTAGACTTAGCATTTCTGCCACATCTAATTCGCCTCGACTCTTGTTTGCAGTTGCGGACTGCTCTCGATAATCTTCAGGATGGATTGTGACACTATTTACATCGCCCATGATGATATCAGAAGGGCGCTCTAAATGACGGTCGACAGACATTTTTACGGTCAACGAAGGAGTCTGGAAATGATGTGTTTTTGTTGCAGGTTTTGTCGAGTGCACTTGTTCTGTATTTGCAAGATTTGTCGAACAAAAATATTGCATGAATGAAAGAAGAGATTCAAGCTTTATATAACTTGGTCAATCTTTAATAAGGAACCGGTATAAAGCCTGGACTGTACAGTAACTTTCAAAATATTGCCTTTCCTTACAAGCTCATAGGACATTTATCCATACGAACTAGGACTAAGTTTCTGCAACGGAGTGGGTGGTGCCATGTGCTGAATATTAGGTTTATACAGCCTTGTGATGCTTTGACGCTGAATGGACACAACAAAAAAGGTTAGTAACATTGCACATGCTTCTGATAGGCCGCAAAAAGAAAAGAAATTCCCTCTCATGTCACGGACGCACGACATAGGCATTATATAATTTCTCAAGTCAAAATTAAATTCGGGGCTGGGAGGCGGCATTGCTTCTTGTAACGGCGGATACTACGGTGAATTGCCCTCTTACAACCAATCACCATACCTCTTACGTAGAGTTATATGTTTAAGGCGATACAGAGAGACTAGTGAGTATAAGCATAGTTCACCATGACTCTCGAAGTCGGTCCGTCACAAAGTGCGATTTCCAGCCCAAAGTCGTCAACGCCGGACGAGACCAGTCTTGGAACAGATATGCCTGCCTCTACTACTAGGAACTTGACTTGTATCATTAAATAGTAGAAAGCTTATGGTTAGCGGCTAAAAAGGTTCCAGAAGTTCTTCAAGATACCCGTAACGACATCTGATCCGAATACGTATGTTACTGTAAATGCATTGTGTTGAGGCACTCGCTCTCTTTCGGCTGGGAAAGGAGAAGTCAGAATCCGGGGCATATGGCGAGAACATGACATAGAGAGGATGCGGCTTCTCTAGCTCAATATTTGAAACTAATTAATGCAGATAAAAATATCCCAGGGCTTCATTCACATTAAACTTGTCACTAACAGAGCAATAAACTCTTCTAGTTCTGTGCAACTTTGTGTCAAGCAGTTTGATGCACAATTTGAGGTCCAGATCTCACAAAGACCATGCTTTATCTGGCCAAAGTTTACACAAACCAGATCTTGAGGAGTTAAGGGCACCGTGTTAAACTGTTCTTGTAAGCGAGGAGAGTTGCTGAGTCACCCCAACGAAACTTCAGAGTGGTGCTGCAATGCCGAGGTTGATAAAAAGGGTGTGCTGTAACTATTCCGGTAAACATGGCCGTGTTTTGCAAAGAATATTATAACATGGAAAACAAAAAGCTATCCATACTTCTAGTGAAGATTGCAGAGCATGCATGCAGAGCAGACGAGAATAAAGATCTAGAGTGGCTGGCCTTCATCCGGTAGCAATCATGCATAAACGAGCGAGCGCACAATCCTCAAGTTTCCTTCCTTATGTAGTTGCATATAGTATACTTGTGAGACATGCGATCGGCTGGCAGGCTGTCGAATCAAGATGGGAGGTGAGGCGAGCGGAATTCAAGAGCCACAGACATCAAAGCGCGGCCGGCTGACAATTGACTGGCAGCTACAGACGTCCAGCAAAATGTATAACATGACATTTTAACCTGCTTGCATGTAAAGTGGGAACTCGTGATGACGTCTGAACGAACAAAAGTGGAAGAGATGATGCTACCAGAGGAACTGCTGTATCGACGTGGATGCCGATGACATTCACGACGTGGGCGTGCGAGCCTTGGTCTTGTTCTTGACGGCGCGACATAAGAGGAGAGAAGAACCAAGAATGGTTGCACGAAACCCTCAGTATTTGGTATGAAGAGATGGATAGTTTGAGGACTTTATGGCGAGGCTGATGCCAATACCTAGCATAATCCTCCTGTGCATTTTCCCTTCCAACTTTGCTCCTACTCTTCCTTCTCCTCAACCTTTTGCCGCTTGGCGGCGCGCTCCTCCAGGGTCACTTTCAGAGATTCCTATTCAACATAAGTAAGTACATATATATGATATGCTGTTTAAACTTACAGCAATCGCCGTTTTGGCGATAGTGACTTCGGGACGTTCCTAAGCCTCATCAGCTATGTGCAATTTCATGGAGGTTGTGATTTGTCAACTCACGTCCCTCTTTTCAATCCACTCAGTCCATTTCCTTGTGAAAGAAAAATGCGACAAAACTAACAGCAAGTTCAGACGAGACTATGACAGCTTTAGGCCTAAATCTTCTAAAGTTTAGGCACACATTTGCCAAACTTTGCAGAGTTTAGGCTCGCGGTGGGGTCACGTGCCGTTGGCTTGGGGCATTTACTCATCAGAAACGATCAGGCAGTGTTGCGATATCAGAAGCTTGAACTACCCTCGCCGCGGGAGCGGTCACGGGCTGCTGCTGATGCTGCTGCTGCCCCGGAGGGTAAAGCGAGGTATTCGAGGACTAGTCCCATAAATACGTTATTTAATGAACAAAACGAAACACTGTGGTGACTGCACTTGCGTTTGAGAAGTTTCGCAGAATGAACTTGCGCGCGAAGCGCCACCACGCCCGTGCCATGGCCACCCCGGGAGGGCTGGTAGTCGTTTGTGTCCTAGCAGACCCGTCAGTATTTACTTGCCAATGGTGTGTGGGACGTTTTGGAGGGGCCACGAGTGTAGCCGCTGGTCGGACTTTGGGAAAGAGAAGCAGGTGGTCTCGCGGCAAAGCAACCTCGGAGGTCTGGGTATCATTGAAAGGACGTTCGCTAATCGGTCGGTGGCGTACTGGGTCATGGCATTGGGGGATAGAGTCGATGAGTTCTTAAATTGTTCCAATACTTGGAGGCGTTCTAAGAATGTTAGCACCGCGGTGATTTATTGGCTGAAGGCAAACTTACGCGAGGCATTGTGGATGATTGGTCTGGAAGCACAGGTGGTCAGAATCCTTCTCAAATACAGATTTCGGGGAACTGACATAGCTGACGTAGGGAACACTTACGAGAAAAGAGTTTGATATGTCTGCAGCGAGAGAAGCATCAATACCAGCGGTTGACGACTAAAAAGAAGAGAAAAATAGTCAGCAATAAGTCGATGATGGCGATGTTTTGATGGTGGGCATGGGCAGACTCACCGCAGAGTTACGTTGGGCTGCTCGCGTATGGACATACATGCTTTGTACAGATCCTCGTACTTCTACAGTTGCAATCAATTAATTAGTATCGTTCATTGACTTTCTGGTGTGGAGCTCAGAGTGAACTTACCTTCATGTTGTTGGAGTGGGACTGTTTGGTGATCTTCTGTCAGCAATGGCCTTGATCGTATATTACCTGAAGTTCTCACAGTTGCTTGCTCGTCCCAGTACTATCACAGGTCAGTCTACTGTACGGCTGCCCAAAAGGAAAGGTAACAAACTTACTTTGATCTTGTCTTCGGCATCCTATAGAGAAAGGACATTGATTAGCTTCATCCATGGATCACTTGGTGCACTGAAACACTTACTTCGTGGGAGCTTGGTGGCCGTGACCACCCCACCCGGGGTGGTCAGTCGTCGCCGTCCTTTGACCCTATGTTTGTGGTGATAACTCCTGCATGCACTGCGGCAAAGAAAGTCTCAGCTCAACGCTTGCAACGGGCGCGAACGTGAAGGCACAAAGATGTCAACCTCGCTTTAGGGTATTGCCGTGAGACGTGCGATGGGTATTGACGCTCGGCCGAATTGTTTGGGAGCTTTGGAGATGCTTGAAAATGGTGTTTGGATGAGGCGCGTTGTTGAACAAGAGTTGTTGATGGGGCAAAAGAAATGCGAGCGTGGATGAAGGAGAGAAATGAAGTCGTCACCAGGGCAGTGGCAGCTCCCGTCGTATGGGTCGATGAGTCAGGCTGGACTTGCCGACTGGCAGTGACGGGCACCTCAACATAATGGAAGGTAAGAACCCGGCCATTTGTTCCGCCACGTCTACCACTGAATCTACGGAAAAGATTTGGTGAAGCTCGCCTAAGCCTAGCGGAGGTTTTAGAGAAGTTTAGGCGTTTTTCTCACCTAACACAGCCTCTGCCCTGGTCTGTAAAAGAGTGCCTCTCCCAGCTGTGTTGTGTGGTTTGCAAGACCTCGTGTCCAGCTTTAGGGTCCAGTACAAATGCATGCTCACCGCTTTATGATTCTCTGGTCTTCTGACGTGCAGATGGAGATCCTGTACTTGCCAGCCTTGTATATATAGTAGTTTGATCCCGAGAGGGCTTCGTATTGATGGAATTGTAGCTAGTGGAACAGAAGGTAGTAAGATTACAGATGGATCTGCCCCTGTTGGAACCTGATTCACAAATGATATCCATCATTTTGTGGTTGTCCTTGGCAAGTAAACTCATCATAGCTCAAGTGGCCAACTCAGTCTTCATCTGAGGCTGTCTACCGCTGCATTGAATCTTCTATAAACATTCATCTCTAAGAGTCTTCGGCAGGCAACTAATGGGGCTGGAAACGTTAATTATATACTTCATGATGCTACCGCAAACCTCTCCTTTCAATGGTTCAACATGATGGGACCTATAACTCAGTAATGGTTGGAGTATTCCAATGGGAAGTCATAATGCTCTCATACTGGCACTATGAGAGGCATTCAATAGGAAGAACCACGCTCGGTAATTCGTGATCGCAATCAACGTATACTGGATATCGTTAGTTGGAATTCTATCCTCCTTGTACCATAAACCGTGCTTGTCGATGAGTAGAAGCTTAGACTCGGCAGGTGGGTCATGCGCATGGTCCATCAAGATTCTGATCAGAAATAGCAAGGACGGAGGATAGTCTGCGAAGCAGTTTTTCTGGGTGAGGTTCTCGATCATCAAGTTCCAGGAGGAATCAAACTCGAGGGCGATTCTGCCCAGGGCATTGCTAAAGCAGCAGTCCCATGGTACTCCCCATATACCCTCTGCTGGGGTTTACAGTGGTTCCCAGTCTTTCAACAGTGGATGCCATAAATCCGCAGTGATGCAAAATATAGCAACCCTGATATCAGCCACTTGATGCCAGGGTTCATAGTCGCCTTTCCTATGTATGACTATGTTGATCGGCATCTGGTTCCGAGCGAAACCATATGACATCACCAACAGCCTTATCTTTGGCGTTTTCCTGGACGTCTGGCCGTCCTTGCTTCCGCCAATGTTTCGCAGCATTATCTCGAGACTCTTTACAGGCTGTCCAGAGAACCGCATGCCATAGATATGCAGATCTGTTCCTTGGACCAGTCGTTTGCCATTCGCAGTTGAAAGGGGCAAGCCGACGGTGCTAATTCAACTTGATGTAGTGCAGACCGAACCGGTCACCGCGCCAATCAAGACATGCATGTTCCCAGATTTGCAGCCGGATTTCGACAGGTAAGTTTGGTAATGGGTGGAAAGTGGCTCGACTCATGATGGTTGAGCGTGATCTGGGGCTGATTTATAGATCTGGTAGGTGAAGGAGAAAGTTGAAGGTATCCGTGCCAAGTTTGAAAACTGAGAAATGGCTCTATTTATACGTAGCTCAATTTAATGGTTTATTGTACAAACTCAGTGTTGGTAAAAGCTTGGATCACAGAGGTAAAACTTAAAGTCATCTTTGCGACCCACGACTTTAGGTTTAGATCTTGAATCATATTGACAAGCCAACGAAGCAATGGTCGAGTGAGATTACGTGAAGAAACCATCGGAAAAGGATGCCCTCGAGTATCTTACTCAGTCTTGTTGATTGCTTATGCTAGGCCTACCAATTCTGCTACCATCATCTGCACGTTGAGATCCAGGCCCGCCATGCGCTTTGGTCTGGACAGGATGCTACTGACGGATCATTGGAACTTGTTTGTCGCGTCTCAGAACTGGTATAAAATAGTCAGTATCGAGGAGGTGAGTCCTACTATGCCGCTTGCAAGCCTCATTTAATTTCCCCATAAACAAGTAACTGAAATCATCGGCAAAGTAGTCCATAGGACTGCTCCGAAGAGGAATATGCGTACTCAAGCTCAGAAGTGATCCCAGTTCCACGTACTCCTGGCTGGAATTGAAGATCCTACTTCCACCGTGCCCTTCAGTGTTGAATGATTGCTATTCAGTTGCACCATCGATCAATATAACCCTTGATTGGCCAGGATAGCCGTCGGGCGCAACCTTCAAAAGTAGCCTGATCATAAGAGCCATTGGGGGAGAGACGTCACGGAGATCAGTATCGAAGCTGGCGTTCTCCAGTTCTTCGTCCCAAGATGGGTCAAACTTTGACACCAATGTTCCGTGGTTTCTTCCTTTGCTTTCGACCTCGAGCATCTTCGGTTTGAAGATGCATCGGTTTCCAGGGTCTCAGAAGAGACTCATGAGTCGGTGGTGATGAAGCACATGTCCTGAGTTAGACCTATAATCTGGTCCCGGGGCAAAGGATCGCTTTTCTGGGGGGAAACTACCCTCATACAACTCCGTACGGGTGGCCGTAAGCCCATCCTGATGTAATTATCTTCTAATTTCCTTACAGCATCTCGAGACTCCCTAGAAGCTTTCCATAGCCCTACATGCCATAGATAGGAATGCCATGTGTACCCATATCTGTTGCTTGGATCGTCGGTCTTCCAATCGTAGTCCTGAGACCAGATGTTTCTATTTTCATCCATATAAAGAAAGGCAGTGAATGTCCCAACGTCTCTCTCTCAGTTGTCAGCAGGCATATTGCCAGATTTGCTCGCGTAACTCAACAGGTAGCCGGGGAAACGAGTGGAATGTGAAGGTGTCCATGCTGAGCTCCAAGTGTCAGCTGTTACTAGCGGCTCAAGTGTTGGTTGGCGAATAAAGGATGAGGAAGGAGTCGGACTAGAGGTGCTTGTTTACAGACAGTGACGACTCTGAGATTTTATACGCGAGACTCTCCGGAGTGAGCCAGTGTCCCAAAGAAGCTTTCTTGGATGTTGTAAATCATTGGATGCAGCTTTATGCTGTAGTAATTGGTCAGGTATTTTGGTATAATGGCAAGACATGACTGAGAGCTTAAATTAGCAGAGAGGACTTGGTAAATAAATCATTGGATGGCTGCGAGCGTGATGCATCTTTTCGTTTTCGCTTGAAGCTTGAAGTAAAATTGATCTGATAATGATGGCAACTTGAACTGTGAAAGTCCCAAAGTATCATTCACCAAAAGCGAGATGAATGAGGTGCCCTTCAGGTTTACTACATCAACAGTTATTTACAGGTACCACACGGAGAAGCTATCATTATGAACCTTGAATCTGTCAATATAATCTCATGAGTACCCATGCCCGACGCTTTACAAGATCAGTACTCACTTCTGATCCCCAAATCCGCTTTCCATCACATATCCCATGGAGACAACGTCTTCGCAAAGTCCAAGCAGAGTTCTGCCGCTTGAGTCCAAGGTGCAAAAATAGTGCAAAATATCACAGCCAATCTAAACTACCATCTCCATCGTACAGCCATCTTTTACTTTACAGTCTTTCGATTTGACGACGTTAGCGAGGCAGGCTGTTTCATCTTGGCCGAATAGCATTGCCTTTTGTAGTCTTGGGCACCATCTCGTTATCGCGCCTGGCTATGACCCACACCAACTTCCGCACAGACAAGCGAGAGTATGTTTCAAGGTTCAGTCAAGAATTGCCAAGCTACCTAATCCATAATAAACACATTGCTAATGTCAACCCCTATTGTGAAAGCATATAAGGAATGCACCCAAAAAACGCACTGTTTTCCAAAAGGCTTTCTCATACATTAATCTTAAACTGTCCCATTCAGTTCCTGTGGCCAGTCAACTCAAGACCCTATTCCATCCAGGTCTTTGAGTCGAGCCACTGCACAAGTACCAGAACTAGCCTTTTAGCACAACAGTTCTCTCCCTGTTGGAAATCGTGCCCGAATGGCCGAAGGCGTCGTAGACACTCCCCTAAGTGCGGCACCTCACTCCTCTGCAGTTCCCGCTTGATTTTGACGCAAAGCAATGATGGAAAAATAGTCCCTTATAACCAGTTTCGGAATATCGTAGTGATGAAATGAGCCCGAATTCTGGAGCTTGCTTAACTTGTCCTCTAGCAGTCTGTCCGGATGGTCGAAGAATTCTAGAATAGGGCTATGACAAACGATCCGTGCAGAAGATGAACCAAGTTTCAGGCCAATCTCTACATATTTGTAATCACAATCATAAAATGCATCAAGATCAAGTTGTGTAGTGTCGCCGTTTATCCATCGAGCATTCCTGTCGATAAGCCTGATGGGTGGCGTGGTGAAATGCCTGGTATGTGCTGCCTCAAACACCAGCCTGAGCATAAAGGCCAGCGAAGGCGGGAACTTCTTTATGGGGTAGTAGTTGTCATGCTGTGATAGCTTGATGTTCCAAGAAGGCTCGAATTCGAAGGCGAGTCCTTTGAATACTCGGAGTGGGTGTCCAAGGCGAAGTCCAAAGTGGTAAGGCCAAAGCTAGAGTAGCTGGATTCGACATCTTGCTGCTGTTGATGCTTCATTGCAGCTGCTCGGGAGTCCCAACACGCCGTCCAGAGACCTTGTTCCAATTCGCAACCTGACCTTGCTCTCCGGAATTCTTCTTTGGCGGTTTTATCCAGTGGCACCGGAAATCCGTCATGGTCAAGGCCGATGCAGTGCAGACCACCGGGAATGGCTTTTGCTGAGCGAAATGAGGATTGCCATATCTGCAGCTGGATTTCGGAGGGCAGTTCTGGGAATTTATGGAAGCTTGAGGGTGCCATTGTATGTCGACCTCAGGGAGATAGAAGGAAGTGATGTTTCAGGATGCTTAGCAGAGCAAAACACGTCTCTGATATATGGCCTTTGGGTTCGACTTCACGAGTGGGTTCGACTTCACGAGAGGGTCCACAACAAGGGCTTTGTTTGTGGTAAAGTTTGACTTTTGACGCTTGTTACTGGCGAGATGCTGTTTCTGTGGCATCATCTGCCCGGTCGATCAACTCAAAATAACACTCTCATAAATCTCGTTTAGGCAGTATAGACTACCAGTTGCAATCACAATTGCCCGCGGCATCATTCCTTGCTGGAGATGGCTGCTACTATGCAATTACTTGACAAAAGAGCGACTAGACTAGACTTGACTAGATTTGACTAGACTTGACTAGACTTGACTACTCGTTGTGCGTTCAGTAACTAAGGTACCTACCAAAAAGGGAATGCGAGTAAACGAACGTAAAGCGGCCAATGACTCATCCGGCACCCGACTCAGGAATAGCGTCAAAGATGGCTGGGCACTCAAGAGCCTCATCCGACTACAAAAGCATTTGGATTGCGCCACCAGTAGCCAATCCATCAGTTCAATTGCACCAACCACTACATTACATCATTGCGCGCACTCTTCAAATACATCAATTATCATGGACTACTCAACAGAAGACATCGCCAATGCTTACCAGTCAAAACGACTCGAGTACATCCGAGCCGACAAGACCGATGAAAACTTTAAAAAGATTGCTCTCACCATCCTCCAAGATCCTGTCATCCAGGCCCTTTCAGCACCCACCATGCTCTTGCCAAAGGGGCCCAAAGAGGTCGACTCATACATAGACTCGGTTGTCAACTCTTTGCTCGGTGTCGCGATATATCTCAGAGATGATGCCAACGACAAGACAGGGGATAAAGACAAGAAGCCTCGAACTATCATTGGCGTCATGTGCATTGGCTGGGGAGGCATCTCACCCACTGTTGCCCATCATCGAACTGCCGAGATTGGTATCTCTCTTATCAAAGAGCATCAAGGCAAGGGCTACGGAAGAGAAGCCATCAACTGGATGGTAGACTGGGGCTTCCGACACGCTGGTCTGCATACAATTGGTATGACTACCACCGATTACAATCCCCGAGGAGCGTATCTTTACGAGAGTATTGGTTTCAAGGTGGAAGGCAGAAGACGGCAGACTGTTTGGATGAATCGCAAGTGGTACGATCTGATCGAGTTTGGAATGACGGAAGACGAATGGGAATCACTTCGGGGTCTTGATACGGAAGAAAAGTAGTGTATTTGATCAATACTCAATTGCAATATGTTTGCAGAATGGAACGACCGCATCATAAAGCTCTGTCAGAGGAAACTGACGCAAAAGAGGATGGTCCATGCTCATGTTGACCAGCGTTGGTGACAGTTGAATGGCGAAATCATGCTCGTGCAGGCAGAGTAGTTCGCAGTGCATCGTGGTCGTTCAGCTCACGCTCTATCGAACATGACGCCGTCAATAGGTGTCCTGTCCTATCTGGGAAGGAGAGCGGTTTGTATTGGCAACTGTCTCGACAGACCAACAGCGGCCAAGAAAGCTGCTTCGGTTCGGAAGTCTTTCAAGGTTTTCTGGTAGTAGTCTATTGGTACGGGTTGCGGAGTGCGCCTGGAGGAGGACTGCCGAGAAAACGAGTAAGGCAGTTGTGAGCCGACTGAATTGCAGCGAGTGTCGTGAGGGGATGCAATGACTGTTAAACGACGTCACAATGTGTGCGTTCCTCGGAGAACAACGCGTCGATGGCAGGACAGAACAGTGGGAGCAAAAGCAAGGCATCGACTGCACAGAAAGTGGTGATCGGAGACAGCTGTGTATACCATAGTGGATGGGATGGTTCTTCCTGCCGGGAGCGCACCCCGTATCCGATGCCCCGATGTGCACACAAATGCTTCCAGAATCAGGCGACAGCCAGAACCGCTGTAGGACTCTGGGTACATATGGCCGGAGATGTAGATTGCGAGGGAGCAAGTTACGCCATGTGATTGCATGGAGGAGCAGACCATCTGCTCGTACTAAAACGCATCTAGGCGGTCGCAATGATTCAGAAAATTGGATTCTGCGAACAGACCAGCCCAACCTTCTCGAGTAATGTAGCGGAGCAGGCGCTGAGATGTCGTGTACAAACACCGATGCAATCCAAAGGAAATGGCGGGAATGGCAAGGACAGCGAGCCTGAGTGTAGCCGGCTAGTTTGATCACTGTGCGCCAGCTTCTTGCCACCCCTTTGCGTCTGACGGCCTCGAAAGGCTGGAAATTGTGAAATGGCATTGCGAAACACATAGCATCAGCGGCAACTGTCCGTCGACAGCCCGGCTTTGCCCTCAGAGATGCCTAATATGTCACTTTTGGCTGAAAAGTCAGTTCTCCCGATGGCTGTCTCCAATGCCATATAAAGGGGGCCTGCCGCTCTTGTTTGCTAAGAAGTTGATTTGGTTGTCTTAACGGCAGAGCAGCAACCCCCGTTGTACGGTCATGAACACAGTCGTCAGGACATCTAGCTTTTCAGCCAAAAGCTACAGCGTACGCATCAGTGAGGGCAAGCTTGACTGTCGACAAGGAGAAAGGAAAACATATCACAGTCGACAGTCCACTGCCAAAGCGCAGCGCCCTTCCCACGATGATACAAAGCCACGTCGTGGGATTGTTGACCATGTAGAGATGTGTAAAGCATATACCTGCATTGGAGATCTGTCGTTCGTAGTTGCTTGAGGATCGCTGATGAGGTAACTTGTTCGTATCGTAGTCGGTCGTCGTGCGCTGGGATCAATATCGCAGGCGGTCATAAGTGAGTCGTCGTTGTGTTTCGCCGTCGTCGTCCATCGTATGCGTCGGTCGCTCGGTCGCTCTCGTCGTTTGGTCGTTCGTTCGTTCGTTCGTTCGGTCGCTCGGTCGCTCGGTCGCTCGGTCGCTCGGTCGCTCGGTCGCTCGTTTGTGGAGGGTACTTGTGTTGTTGGTGCTAGCTTGCTTATAGCGCCGTTTATCGTTCGGAAATCGTCAGTCGTTGTCGGGTCATTGGCGTCTTCGTCGTATGCGCATGGCGGCTGGTAATTGTAGACTGGTAGTGACGGGTCAGTACTTGACGATGTAGATGGAATAGGCAGTACTGACAGTTGCTGGTGTTGTGAACGATTCAAGGGCAATGACTGGCGTGCGCGGTCTGTTGGCCTTGGAGGATGACGAAGGCATCGCTGAAAGCGCGCAGCAAGTGGCACGAGGACCATCGTTCGTCGGAGCCTAAATGCTACCCTCTGGAGGATGTTGAAACAAAGAGTCCAAGTGAGAGCCTGCAAATACCGCGGTGGATTGACTCTGAACAGAATAGCCTAACGCCTTGCCATCGGTAGGCAAGAATCTGGTAAAGGCATATCAGGAACTACGAGAGGGATGTGCCCAAGTTCCCCGAAGAGATAACGGCTGCTTCTTTAACACGAGGACCCAATTGGTTTCCCCCATCGGAATTTGTATTGTAAGAAGACCGGTTGTAAAGAAAGAGACCTGAGGGTCCGTCGTAGCGAATGAAGCATCCCCCTTCCTAACACTACGAGTGCGAGTCGGATAGCTCGTCAAGTATCAGCCACCCTCGTGGAAGATTACCTCCAGGCGGCGGTGTCAATCTGTAGCAAAATTACAATCAACTACGGAGGTGCCTGGAGCCTTTGCCACCATCCAGCTTATTGTGACAGTGTGTATGGCGCCTGTCTCGGGATCAGTACTTCCTTGGTAGCAAAGACTGGCGGTGATGACAGCGTCACGAGGGCTGCCATCGAAATGTAATCTGTGTGGTAGAGAAAATGGGCAGTGATGAGCATGTCGCCGCGCCATTTTCAGCTCAGAAAACGGCCAAGATCCAACATGGGTAAATTGTTTGTTCATTCCTGTCTACTGGCTTCGCTGAAAATGCGCCAACGTGCTCTCCGTGTCCCGACTGGTTGCGAGCTTCAAAGCACCGGGATAAAGATGGTGTTGGGTTCATGACACACGTCAACGCCAAGTCATTCTTGACGGAATTGAGGAGCAGGGGAGGGCGGTCCAAGGGTGCGTCAAGGTAAGTTCAAAATGCGTGTCAACAATGCGGGTGAGAAATATTCCGGTTCGACTGGTCGCAAGTAGCAATCATGGCTGGGTGGCTGGGTCCAAGTGAGCACGGCGGAATAATTACGGGGACTGGTCGACAACGAGAAGAACCGGCCGAATATCAGTGACACTATTTCCGAAGGGAAGTATTCTTCGCGGCATAAGCCTCAACGGTTGCGTAGCTGTCTGACAGCCTCCAACCATCGTCAGCCAACAACACTCGACAACTTGTGCGAAATTGCACATTCGCCAAATGCCGAGGTCTTGACTGAGGCGTTTCACATCCGAGTCTTCATCGACGAGGAACTCTCCGGTGCTTCGAGTAAACGCCGAAGCTTTGCTGGTTTAGTCCGAGTCAATTGGCAGCAGCAAGCGGTCGACATGCCCGTCGGCTCTTGGTGACATTGAAGGTGTCGGCGCCGTAAACAACTCGAGGCAGTCGCTTCAAACTCACGTTTCGGCATCTGGGCTGGAGATGGCGCGGGTGCCCGTAGGGTTGAGGCATTTTGGGTCAAGAGTCGATAACAAGTTGCTGGCCTACATTCCAGCCCGATAACAGGTATCAGAAGCAGATTGACACCCTGGGTTTGGGGGAAGCTTGATGGGATGTTGAAGTCGTCTCGGAAGGCTTTGCTCACTGCGACCGGCTCAGGCACAGTAAATCACAACAGCATGGCGCTGGGGATGAAGCAGGTCACTTCTCGCGACAACATCCAAGACGAGACGAGCACAATAAAATCGAGAGGGCACAGGCAATGATTTCGAGGGCCAAACTAATGACGTGTGGTTCGTCTCTTTTACTCCGTCAGAGTTGAGATGGTTCGTGTATTGTAGCCAGCCGCAAAATGTGCAGCGATTCGGAACAAATCAGCTGGGCGACAACGAGGTGTGTAGATTCTCGAGTTCCAGCGCTATAGTTACAGCTTTCGGGACTTCATGCCTGCAACACAGCTTGCAAATATGCAAGCAGTATTGACGGCAATGGCAAGAGTCGAGTTACAGCATGAAGCCAAGTCGCGAAACGATTTGGTGCCGCCCAGTGTCGACTGCAGCGACAACATACAGGTCCGGTCGAGTGCCGTGTCATGAAAGCGAAAGGGGGGCGTTGCGTCTTCGTTCATGTTGACCGTCATGGCTTCGATTCGGTCGGCGGCAACGCGGTGCTGGTGGAAACACCACAGTTTCGTCTGTAACTTCGACTTGTTGGTCGACTGGAGATTTCGTATTGCGCTCCTGACCATCGTTCTGCTCATATGTGGAAAGCTGTTTGCCCATCTCAATCAAGAGCCGGCCGGGCTGCGCAGCGGTGTTCAGGTCGCCTCTTCTCATTGGAATCGTCGTAACCACGACAGGTCAACGCGAGGTGCCTCGCGAGCGACTCTTCGGAACAGCGCAGGCCACTGTGGTGCCACAATGGCTGCGAAGGCATGTGGCTACAGTCGAGGAACGCAGTGGGAGCTCTTGATCTTGCTTGAAAGCATGATGATCGCGTGCGTCCGGCTGGTTATGTCGGAGGGGCCATTTCCAGGATAGAACATGTATTCTGCGGCGTCATTTTACGATGGGCCTGCTCGAATGGCTCGAATAGCCACGGTCGGCCGTAGGGATACTTGCAGTGCTACAGAAGCTGCTCGTTTTGCGACGGGTTTGTACGGTCTTGTTGAAGTCCGGCTTCGAGGACAAAATGTACTGGGTTCATGGTGTCTCAGGCGATAAACAGATCATGCATAGCTGGCAAGGCGTCGGCGCTGGGACAAGCCAGGCCGAGTTGCCTGATCACGGAGGAGCGAGAAAGGAGACGAGTTGCAAAGACAGGAATCGATAGTGATACACTTTGGTGCGGAATGATGACTGCGGCTATTTGTGCGGCTCTGAGCCTTGGTGTTCTAATTGACAGTTGCAAGTTGGAAAGACGAGGTTGCTTCAGCGGTGTTGGCTGGTGACAGAAATCTTGTTCTCGCGACTGTTAGTCATCAATGACGGCCAATGATTGTAAGGCAGCAGAATATTGCAAGAACAATCCTTTTCGGGGGGGTTCTTGAAATACTGTAATTTCAGTAATAATTACACAGGCGAGGATATCGGGAGGCCTTATAGAAAGATGTGATGTTGGGGAGAAATCATTTTGCGCTTCAGTGGATAATTTCTGGTGTCCCAAATTGTGGGTGGGGTTGGGCTGCCATGTCTGTCTCTTTGGCTCGGCATAACGGGACCCAACACGTGAAGTGCACTCGACGCAAATAACGAGAGGATTATATTCGATGCAAACTACTTCCAGCGCTTAGTGCTTTTCCTTAATTGAGACCGATTCCAATCATGAGCTAATTTGGTTCCTCTCTGAGACTGATGCTTCAGGCCTCCCAAGCGTGTATCGCGGGCTTTGGGCAAATGCTTACCCTGGATCTCCGCTCCAAGGAGTTGGCTGTTGATCACATTCAAATCATCAGAATTAGCATTGAAAGCAAGAAGACGCGTAATTTAAGAATATTAGACCTATTTTTATTATTGTTCTACTTTATCTCAGTTGATCAGGAACCGAAGCGATTTGCATTGATCGATATACACATCGTGGCTTTCGATAACCGTGCATCATGCACCAGCCATGTCCCTGCAGCGTGTTACTATTGTGGCTGTAAATGTCATGCAAACCTGACATAGCATTGATTTTGTATGGAATTCAATTCACAAAGCTCCAAGGACAGGCTCCTTTCTAGCATTCGCAAGGAACCATACTTGACTGGGTAAAATGTGTTTGTTGATGTGCAAAACTACGATGTCGACTATCATTGATCTATATATCAGAGAGGTTATCGTGAATAGGAGCCTCATTTACTGAACCGACCTCTAGGAAATCTAGTCCATGATCCTCGATGGTTCACTTCTCGTTGTACCTCGCCCATCCACTCCCTCGCCTCTGTAGTAGCAGTCCACATATCGGGAGTAGGAGCTCGAGCATTAGTATCAGGGCTCCTTCTGATAACCGGAGGTTCTCTTCTGTCGATCCGAGGATATCCGTTATCTCCGGCAACTTCAGATTGCACGTCTCTCAAGAATATACGCTCTTTTTGCCGCCGCTGTTCGTTTGCTCTCCTCGAGTAGTGCTGCTGGTCAACCCCCGAACGAGTGCCTGGTTCAACTTGCCTGTATCCATCACTGGGAACGTATTCCCACTGCGGGCTTTCATCAGGGTCCTGTCTTATTAGAGGTTCGACTCTTTGAGGTTCGACTCTCGGGGATTCGTGCGGCTGGAGGAAGTTCCGACTACGACGGTATCTTTCGTACACTACCCAAGGATCAACATCGAAATCGCCAGGAGTAGGAGCAGGAGGGTACACAGGAGATGTAGGCGATAGCCATGGTGTTGGATTATACATTGGCCCAACCATCCTTCGCGTCTTGGGTTCCCAGTTAGAGTTGGGATATCGGGCCCGGTAGCGTCTCATGTAATCCTCGTAAGCAGCATCATTGTTGGCCTGGCTGTCAGATGCGAGCGGCGTTCCGTCATGATTATCTCGTCTGTAAGCCATGATGAAAGTTATCTCGATATATTGCTTAGGGAACAGGTAAGAGAACGAGGTGTATTATTTATACCCGATATCAACAGCCCATAAGTGTAGCGTTTAGGGCCCTCATCTTGTGAAAAGTGATCAAAAGCTTCCGGGACCATTGAGTGTCTGCCCACCAGAAGGAAACTAAGCAGTGAATTGACTGGCATTTTTTGGTTTGACTTAGGTGATGGCCAGCATATCTGAGACAACCTCCAGGCTCATGTCCGAAGTAAAATTCAGTTCTGTCGATGGGTTGGACATGGAAGTCGCTGGAGATGCGGCAGGCTGGAAGTGAATGTTTTCATGGAATTGCTAATTCTTCGACATCTCTCTCTATCGCACCGTCCTCAATTTCATATGCCATCACGTCATCATCCCTCCCCTTTTCTGACGTTTACCCGCTCGTTTGTTGGCTGTCGGCCCATCCCCAGTTGCTGGAGATTTGTCCATCTCCTCCACGGCCTTGAGAGCTTTTTCAGCAGCGGGTATTGTCAACTTTAAAGTTCGCGCATTCTTGACCGCAACGCGTAATGGCCCTTCCTTTTCCCAGAGATCCTCAAGGGGGCGGTCACGTTTCTTCTAGCGCGTTGAGATTTTCTCAACCGCTCTCAGGATCTTCAGACTTTTGGGGTTTTTCGGAGCCGCTTCTTCGGGGTACCATTTCCCGTCTGGCCACATGTCTTGGAGTGCCTTGCTTTTTGTCTCGGCGAGGCCTCGCTCACACCGGTGGGCGGTACTCCTTTGCTTCGCGCTGAGTTTGTAGATTCTTTTCCCCTTTGCGTTTGCCATTACCTGGTGTGTTCGTGAGTTTGGGTGATTTGACGAAGGGTTCGGCGTGCGCCTTACCTCGTGTATGCTCTTTGATGATTTTTGGTGACTTTGACAATCTTTGACGACTTTTGATGACTTTGAAGATATTATGATAAGTTTGACAAGTTTGATGAAGTTGCAGGAATTGGACTTGGCTGGAGGCGGAAGATAAACTGGAGCTGAAGGGAAAGAGAGAGTTCCTACGTCCGCAAACTTTACTTGACCGGTCTTGCCTTACCAACAAAGGAGGCTACTGCCGAACCTTGGATGACTTTGGAACGAATAATTGAGGAATATTAAGACTGAGAAATGCTTTGCCGTGCGCTCGTGCTGTACATGATCTAGAAGAGAGCCCCAACATTTTATCCAATCACAAGGCAAGATGGCCGAGCGGTCTAAGGCGCTGTGTTCAGGTTCGATTTGAACTAGTAACGATTCGCAGTCTCGAAAGGGGCCTGGGTTCGAATCCCAGTCTTGTCAATTATTTTTGTCTGTGTCGCAACATACCGACCAACTCTGATCTTTCTTTTGCCGCGTTGAATGCCTTGGATCCTTTATGATCCATCATCAGCCATCCTAAACGATTTATCTCGACTCAATAGCTGAGTTAGCTCCAAAGGCCTGGCATGAGTGCGAATCGGCAGAGGCTGGCATGTCTTGACTCCATCCATGTGACTCTCCCTCTCCACTCGCCCCCAAATCAATTGGTGCGCTTCAATCGGGGATGTCGGAGCCGGAGTCGACTCCCCAAGTTCAGAGCGATTTGTCGATCTTTATCAAGTTTGAGAATTTCCCCGCAGACTCCCCGGAACCATTGATGCTGGTTCCTTGCCTCTACCCCGGATTTTATCAACGAGTTTATTCACGATCCCTCTTGAGTCATGCCTAATTTCAATTTTCGCAAACGACCGCTGACCCTCGGTTACGGCACCGACCGATTTGTCGGCCGGTTGGCTAGAAACAGCTAACGCGGAAACATGAGTCCATTCTGGGATCGTCACCTATAAAAGTGGTTTTAACCTCGCACGAGATAACCTCTCTTCCCTTGAGTCTCTCATTGATGCTTGTTCCCATCCATTGGGTCTTTCAACTTTACCCAAAGACATCTGCACAAGGTCAACACCATGTCCGAGAAGCGTGACGAGCTTGAGAAGACCGATGTATTACATCGCGATCTGACCAATGACTTGCCGCCAGAGGTTCTTGCTACTGAAATTGCGCATGAAGTTGAGAACAATAAATTCTCACCATGGACGCCGTCTATGTTTCAGCTCTATGCTGTGCTCTTCGTGGCGTATTGCTGTGGCTGTCTCAATGGCTATGATGGCAGTTTGATGGGTGGATTGAACGGAATGAAGTCATATCAACGAACCTTTGACATGTAGGTTCATACCCAAGCTTGCGGGGAGCGACACTTGACTGACATGTTACAGGAAATCTGATGGTTCTGCTACTGGCATTGTTTTCATGATCTACAACGTTGGCAGCATTGCTGCAGCCCCGACTGTCCCTTTCACAACCGATCGTTTTGGACGACGCGCGGGAATGTTCACTGGCGCTCTCATCATCATCATCGGAACTTGTGTTCAGTGAGTAATTGCCTCAAAGCTCTGCAGACAGCGCTAACAAGATGAAGGGCAACTGCGAAAGCCATGCCTCAATTCATGGGCGGTCGATTCCTCCTCGGCTTTGGTGTCTCGTACTGCTGTATCGCTGCACCAACTTACGTCAGCGAGCTTGCTCATCCCAAGGTACTTGATATTGCCAAGTGTACGAAAGCATCGCTGACAAGACTGTAGTGGAGAGGTACCCTCACCGGTCTCTACAACTGCATGTGGCCCGTTGGAGCTATCATTGCTGGCTGGGCAACCTATGGCAGCGCTTACATCAAAGGCGACAACGGCTGGAGAGTTCCGGTCTGGATCCAGCTTGTCACCTCTGGTGTTGTCGCAATCTTTGCATTCTTCCTCCCAGAATCTGTAAGTATCCTTGTCAATGTCACCAGTGCTCACTTGCTAACCTAAATATCAGCCCCGATGGTTGATCGCCAATGATAAGCATGATGAAGCTGCCGCAATCCTCGCCAAGTATCACGGCGAGGGCTCAGTCGACCATCCCATTGTCCAACTTCAGATGAAAGAGATGATGGCGCAGATCTCGACTGAGGCTTCAGACAAGAGATGGTGGGATTACCGTGAGCTCTGGAACTCGCACAGCAACAAGCGACGTCTTATCTGTGTTCTTGGTATGGCTATCATGGGCCAAGCATCTGGTAACTCGCTGTCAAGCTACTACCTTGTCGCTATGATGAACACGGCTGGTATCAAAGATGAGAAGCTTGTCCTTGCTCTCAACGCTACAAACAGCGTTCTTGGACTACTCGGCTCAGTCATCGGCGCCCGTTTGACTGACCGTGTTGGCCGTCGACCTCTTCTCATTTACAGTATCCTCTTCTGTTCAGTCATCTTCGCCGTCATTACCGGAACGTCCAAGATGGCCGTCGACGACGCTAGCAACAAGAACGCAGCCAACACCACCATTGCATTTGTCTTCCTCTTCGGTGTCGTCTTTTCGCTTGGTTGGACCGCCCAGCAAAGCATGTACATCGCTGAGACACTCACTACATCAACACGTGCCAAGGGAACAGCGCTGGGCAACTGGGCTTCCAGCTGTATTTCCCTCGTCCTGGCCTACTCCTCGGGGCCAGCCTTTGAGAAGATTGGCTACTACTTCTATCTCGTTTTCGTGTTCTGGGACCTGCTTGAGGCTGCGTTTATCTTCTTCTTCTTCCCAGAGACGAAGGACCGGACGCTGGAGGAGCTTAATGAGGTCTTTGATGCCCCTAATCCTGTCAAGAAGTCGCTGGAGCCTAGGACTGCTGAGACGGTTCGGGCTACTATGAACCAGAATGAGGCTAAGGTCATTGATGTTTAGATAGCTGTGAGCTGTGTGGTATAGAAAGGGATATGCACATAGATGGCAAAGATAGTTAATCACAAGGTTAAACCTTCGCAATACTCGTTCATATTGAAGAAAATAGAAAGTATCATGGCAATGGGAGGCCTGGAGGTGTTCAAGTTTCCCAAGAGAATAATTTAGTGCCCCGTCATGATAATTGTGGTCGATCAATGATTCCTAGTGCCCTCAATGTATAATTTTGAGCCTCTGGTAGAGGGCGTGTCATTGACTGCAGGTCACCGCGAACATCGACCGAACTGTGCCATTTGTCGGGCTCGATTTGCGACATGGTATGAGAGTTCAGACGGTGAAAGAAGCATGCCATTGCTCCGTCGATGGTCCGATGCAACATGTACCACGAGGTCCAAAAGTCTTGGCTTAAGTAACGTTGGAACAAGGATATGTTCTTCCCGGCTCCGGTACCCCCGGGCCATCACTCGATCTCCCCCTGTCGATTACCCCAGACCTTTGACTCCTTCTTCACGTCGGCCCCGCATATGGGCCGGCAGATCATGTGAAGTACTCACAAAGGAAGGTTCTTGTGATTGAACCAAGGTCTCCAAATTGGTGCGCATATAAAGGAACCCGATCGAGGAAACTGCAATGTTGATCACATAACCTTGAACTGGTTTCCAAGTACCGAATACCCGAGTAGAGTTAAGCAAAGGTCGAACGTAAAGTAACGATGACTTACCCCAGAAAAGAGGTTCTTCACATCGGGCCATGTCTCGCCGGCGTCCGAGCATACCGCAAAGAGAATTGAGCCGGGTCGAAGTATAATAAGAACCTTGAATGGTCCTCAAAATTGGCCCCGATGAAGCTCCAAGAACTGCAGCTGAGTTCTTCAAAGGGGCCCCACACCAGATCGCATGATGGCTCGCTTCTTCTCGACTCTTCTTGCTGTGCTAGCAGCCGGCACGGTTCAGGCTTCTCTTGATATTGTTTCCGGAGCAACATGGACAGCTGTAAGTCAACCGAAAGCTCGATACATGAATGATTTGCTGACCTGACATTATCCAGACCAACACTGGTGAGCACGTCCAAGCCCACGGCCATGGCTTGATGTAAGTGTCACGCGCTATCTTACCGGACAGAGATCTGACTTTCCAAGTGAGGTTGATGGAACCTACTACATGATCGGTGAGGACAAGACAGACGGAACATACTTCCAGAATGTCAACTGCTACTCCTCCACCAATCTCGTCGAATGGACATACCGAGGCGCGCTCCTCTCTCGCACCAGCGAAGCAGGGGACCTCGGCCCCAACCGGATTGTTGAAAGACCCAAGGTCATTTACAACGACCAGACGAAGAAGTATGTTCTTTACATGCACATCGACAGCCCAGACTACAAGGATGCACGGGTTGGTATCGCTACAGGCGATAGTGTGTGCGGCAAGTATACCTATCATCGAAGCTTCAGGCCTCTTGGTAAGCAGAGTCGCGACATGGGCCTTTTCAAAGATGATGATGGATCTGCATATCTCCTGACTGAAGACGTAAGCTTTTCACTGTGCACTTTGATAGAGTACAGGAACTGACCAAGTTGCAGCGCGAGTATGGAACGCGAATCATGGCATTGTCAGACGACTACCTTAACGTCACGGAGATCACGTACGAATGGCAGTACTTTGCCGAGTCCCCAGCTATGTTGAAGCAGAATGGATACTACTTCATATTCGGCTCTCATCTGACCGGCTGGAATGCCAATGATAATGTAAGCGACCCTTCTGACCCTTGGCTATGCTTCAAGTTTATTGACGCAACACCGCAATAGATCTACAGCTACGCCAAGTCACTGTCTGGTCCATGGTCCAACTGGACCGAGTTTGCACCTGTTGGATCAAAGACCTATCAAAGCCAGGTCAGCTACATTCAGCCTCTTGGTAATGGCAATGCCATCTACATCGGTGATCGCTGGGTCTCTACAAACCTCGCTGCTAGCACCTACGTCTGGCTTCCGCTCAAGGTTGATGGCACCAAGGTTACACTCAGCTGGTACGACTCTTGGTCGCCGAACCTTTCAAAGGGAACTTGGTCCGAGACAAAGATGACAAAGACCGAGGGAGAGACCGCAACGATGGGCAATGATGCCAGGGTCATCTCATGCAGCGAATGCAGTGGAGGCCAAGCTGTTGGCTACATTGGAGGCGATAAGAAAGGCACTCTTACCTTCAAGAACATCAAAAGTTCTGGAGGTACAGCGACTATTAATGTCAAGTACCGAAATGGTGACACCGGGTCACGATACGCCACCGTCAATGTCAACGGCGAATCTCAGAAGCTTGCGTTCTTGTCTACCAGGCATCTTTCTCAGACCGGACTGAGCCGGGGTTTCTTTCATCTGAAGGAGGGATCGGATAACACGATCACTATTTCCAATGGTGATGGATGGGGTCCAGACGTGGATGCGCTGATGCCACCGGCGGCATAAACGAAGACAGTTGAACTTGGGCAGAAAGACGATGCTGATGGTCAAGTTATGAGGTGTCAAAAATCGGGAGCAAATCTGGCACCCTCTCGGACTCATAGTGTCAGCCACAGCTGTCGAGTTTGTTCATTTGTAGCATATAAGTTTGTCACTGGATTCAATTTGACTCAATCAAAGGCCCATTAGTGAAAACCTTAAGGCAAGAGTTTGCGATCATAGCTGTTATCTCATGCGGGGTAGCAGCAAGCAGCAGGCTAGGTGCCGCCTTTCCTATCCCAAACAAGACATAATTACACGATAAGTGATCAGGATTCCATGATACACGCGCTGTAATGGATCTTTTTGCTTGTCTTGGAGCAAAAGGATCGATGACGGGACGTCTGTTGCGCTAGAGATCGCAAACTCTTTCCTTCGGTCATCTGTGTACACGGATCCCGGCAATTCACCTCCACCAACTATTGTCATGAAGCATCCATCATCATGGAGTCTCGATAGACGAATACTTTGACCATGTATAAATAAGCCTCCTCGTCTCCAGCATCAAGATGGAAAAGTGGCAGAGCGCGCCATCTCGACCTTCCTCAGCCTGCAATAACATTACTTACTCTACCTATCATGGACCAAACTGTCAAGATCGGTGCCGTGCAAGCAGAGCCTGTATGGCTCGACCTAGAAGGAAGCGTTGAAAAAACTATCTCCCTGATTGAGAAAGCTGCCGCCGATGGAGTCCAAGTGCTTGGGTTTCCCGAAGTTTGGATCCCTGGTTATCCATGGTATGGTCGACATCTGTCAGCCAGAAAGATTTCACTGCTCTGTACACATGATGCTAACAGGCTACGCAGGCAAATGTGGACGTCGTCAGTCATTAACAATGGGGGTTGGATCCACGAATACATGGCCAATTCAATGCGCCGAAACTCGCCTCAGATGAAACGAATCCAACAAGCCGTCAAGAAAGCAGGTATGCTCGTCGTTCTCGGGTACAGCGAACGAGATGGAGCAAGCCTGTACATGGGACAATCATTCATCGATACAGATGGTGAAATCATCCATCATCGACGAAAGATCAAGCCAACTCACGTGGAAAGGACAATCTGGGGCGAAGGACAAGCCGAATCGCTCAAAGTCGTCGTTGATTCCAAGTTTGGAAAGATTGGCGCCTTGAACTGCTGGGAGCATCTGCAGCCGCTGCTTCGATACAACGAATATGCGCAGGGTGTGCAGATCCATATCGCCAGCTGGCCAGCCGAGTTTGAGATGCCAGATCCTGGAAAGATTGCTTGGCTGTACCACGAAACTGGTGAGGCTAGCTATCGCGCAAGTCAGTTCATGGCCATCGAGGGGGCAACGTTTGTCGCTGTGGCCTCGCAGGTACTGACCGAAAATAATTTGGAAATAAATGGACTCACAGGTAATCCTGTCACCAAAACAGTAAAATAAACCCTCCTTCAATATGTACAGACTACTGACTTTTGGTCCAGCCGGGTGGTGGATTCTCCATGATCTTTGGACCCGACGGCAAGCCGCTTGCAGAGCCTATCAGCGATGGCGAAGAGGGTATCATAACGGCTGTGGCCAATCTGAGAGATATTGATAAGCCCAAGGCTTTCATTGACGTTGTTGGGCATTATGCGCGGCCTGACCTGCTGAGTCTGAAGGTCAACAAGAAGGTTGCGAAACATGTCGTCGTGGATGAATGACACGGTAAGATCCCGACAATTTGGTTGCTCATTCAGCCATGTCCGAGGGTCATATTGCCATCGCCATGGATATTTTAGTCTCTGGAGGTTTTGATCATGCGTGGGTTCGTTTTTATGATAGTGCTCTTAGTTTCTCTTGTCCTTTCCCAATCGCACAAACTGTCAACTGCCTTTGGATTAGAATATTTTAGAATACAGGCTTTCTCATGTATTCAATCAATCCGCCTGCAGCTTATTTTACACCAACATTGAGCTATCAGGCACCATAAGTTAAATTGCTGGGTCAAATTGCCTGTTTGGGTTCAATCGACAAACATGGTGATTATTGGCGGCTGACACATCATCTTCTGGACCCCGCTGACCTCCATTACAAATCGAGCCATGAAGTGATAAGATATCGAAACAAACTGTCAATTCATGCGAGGTCTGGTATTGACATCGTCAAAACTCGAGGTCATCAGATTCAGTCAAGGCTATATAGCAAGGCGAAGATGCTGCCGAAACAAAGTTGTTGGACCTGCAAACGTTAGATGCAAATCCTATGGTGATCTCCAAGCTGACAAGTGTAGGGCGCAAGATCGGCTGTGATAGGACAACGCCAAGTTGTAATAATTGCATTCGGACACAAAGAAATTGTCTTGGGTATGGCCTTCGGCTTCTCTGGCCAGATCGTCACGATGGGCGGCGGAGAAAGCGTGACCCTGTTGAGCATCAACCCTCAATAACAATTTCAGAATCGGCTCACTATGGCAAATACTTCTTAAACACTTCCTTATCAGATGTTGATATTGCTGTCTCCAAGAGCTGTGACCATATACTTGTCAATCTCCTCCAACAACAACCTCGTCGCAGCCTCACACTTCATGGCCCCTTGCTCGACCATGGAGGGATGCTTCTCAGTTATTGTGTGTAAGATGCTAACAGTTCTATCTTTATTTAGCTAATTATGCTAGACGAGAACATTATATCTCCCATGATCTCCACAACGCAAGTTCAAAACGGCTTCTGTTCGACATTACTCCCCATGGCATTGTCAAGCCAAGACGCTTCGGCTGTTGCATTACTTAATGCAATGATGGCCGTAGCGATGATCCATTACTCGGAATCAAGAGCTGACGCAATCTCGTTCAAACTGAAAGCTGTCCAGAACTTATCACAGTCGCTCAGCGCTGGTAGGAGGTCAATATGCACATCGACTAGTCAAGTTCAGCTTGCGGCTGTGATGATGCTCTGCGTCTACGATGTCTGCATGGACCATCATCCGGTTCAAGAACTTGGCTGATATTGCACAGGTCTTCGATACGGAAGAAAATAATTGGCACATGCATCTGAAAGGAGCGAAAGAAATTATGAGGCGGCCGCGCTTGACAGATACGCCCGATCCAAGCTCGGATTTCCTTCTCACTTGGTGGTTATATCACGATGTTCTGGCTGCTTTCAGCCATCCAGCATGGAGATGGACAAAAGGTTCGAGTTCCGACTCTGGGTCTCCTTTACAAGCTTTCAGTGGTGACAGGTCTTTGGTAAGTGACCCCATTCCCGCGTCGGCTCTTCTGACTCGAGTTTAGATCGTAGGATCCTTGGGCTGTTCTGTTGAAGTCCTTGAGATCATTGATGAGATCAACACGATACGACTTCACTCCACACATGACTGTCTGGGCACCTTAACGCTGCAAAGGTGTGATTTGGCAATGAGACTTTTCAACCTCCGACAGTTACTTGCTCCCATAGAATGCTATGATAGTTTGAGATCACATCGCATCCTGGCCATCGCTGAGTTATATCGCCTTGCAGCACTGCTCTATCTCCAACGCGTGTATCCCATCGCGGAGGACGATTTCACGCGACCGGCCTATGTACAACAAGCCCTGGGACTCTTGAAGAATATAGGCGTTGCAACCAGTCCTTGGCCAGTGTTTATCATCGCATGTGAAGTTGATGAGCATGACCGCGTCAACATCCTTCATACGCTAGACAGAATGGATAGTGTGAGAAGCATTGGAAACATTAGGGTTCTACGAGATGTTATTGGGAGTATCTGGAAACAACAAGATCTTCGGAACATCGGAAAAGCTGGTCGGTGTGTCGATTGGTTGCAGTTTGTGGAGTGCGATGTTCCTGTCCCGTGGTTCATCTAGGCCAAGTCCAGCTCTCGTTCTGTAACATATACATAACGCTCACGTTTTGGAGGCTCAAAGTGTAACGCTACTGTCGTGTAGCACATGCTAGACTGGACCATCCCACTGCTAAGCAAGCTTCTGGGCTCAACATAAGTGCCGGGCCCGCTTTCACATAGTTCTGGTTGCAATGTATTGTCCACGCGAGTTCCGTGTGTGAATTGCTATCAGGTTCCGAAGGAAGACAGCTAGTGACAGCCCAGATGCAAAAGCCTCTGTTTGTCTGCCTCATGTTGTTTCTATTTGTTGCTAGCTGCCGCCCATATGGGAACTTCACCCTCATTGTAGAGCACTAGGTTACCATCATTCTGGATAATGAGATACGTTGAGTCATTTCCCTTGCCCGCAGATGTATTCGTATGCCAAGTGACATGTCCAGCACCGGAGTTGTCGCTGGGAGTATTAGTAAGTCATGGCTTGTTTAAGTACGGGAGAGCACTTACTAGATGACGAGATTACCGTCTTCTTGCATCTTGACGCCTTGCGTGTTCTAATTCTGCTGCTCGGTGCTCTGCCAGGCGCAGTAATCTCCGTGATAGACAGCAAGCTTGCCGTCGTCTTGCATACGGCATTCTACGGAACCGTTCTCACTCCAAAGGCTGTTACCAGCAAGTAGCCATTCGCCGTTGTTGAGTCTGTCGCCAGGCATTTCGATGGTTGGTGAAGTGTTGAGATAGACTCTGAGATGGTATAGTGATGAGATTGAGCCAAGACAGGTTCGAGAGGTGGAAGTGGCTTTATACTGAGAAAGCTGTCTTCCTCAGGTAACCGTCCTCGAACTACCAGAAAGGCATCATGCGTTATGACGCGTAACTGAACCCCTCGCCGAGTTGACAAAACAGCATCCATGCAGAAACACGGCTGCCATTTTCGGTTTCCAGTGCAGAGTCTGTGAGACACGGCAGAGATGTTGGACAAGAGGCTCCGATTGTATTTTACGGTAACGACACATCCATCATGATATCTTGGCTCATGAACCTGTAGGTCAGACTACTTGCGACACCATCGGCAGCCCCTTTTGGCTTTGCAGGAGATCGAACTTTGATCTTTAGCTAGGCAGCTGAAATGATCGGCATGAGGGCAATCACAATGGGAGTAGACAATGACCCAGGTTTCCAGAACCAAAGGAGCTATGACCTCTTAAACAGAGCTGTATGTCTCAGTCTCCTCAGTAACAACCCCCCGATCGGCTAGCTAGAAAGTCCTACAAGCAATGATCGTTGAGGCTTCAAGACATTACATCACTGGCCCTGATGTGCTAATCCACCTCGTCATGTTACCGACGGACCTTGTAGAGTAGAGAGCGGCATCAATCTATGAGTAGTAAGATGAAAGTTGGCATCAACACGAAAGATAAAGTCTCTTGCAGACAAAGGACTTGAGAGTCTGCCAGGTGAGCGCGTGGCGGGCTGTGAATGCTTTGGTGTCATGAGTATTATCTGAACTACCTCTAACGGCACTAAAGGCGAAGGAGAGACCAAATGGTGACGATTAACGAGTGTTACAAGAGAAGTGCGTAATTAATCACACTGTGACAGCGAGTGTCTGTGTTCGGTCACGCGTGCCAAATGCCGAAGAGAACTTGACATGATATAACGCGACGCGGTTCGGCAAGTCCCGGTGCTCGCGTTCTGAGCGACATTGCGTGTCCTCTAACAATAGCGGGGTCTTCAGATCGCTGCCGAATTGACCAGCCACAAATTGGTACTTCCGATAAGGCAGCTTATCAGTGCGATAAAACTCTGGACCACCTGGTGATGACCCTTGCATTGCGACCAAGCGCTTGCTACGGCGACGCTCAAAAGCCATCAACGCAAAAGGTACATTTCCTTCTCCTGTCAACACAGCGTTACGCAAGGTCGCTAGAGGTGACAGAGCCAGCACCTAGAGCGCAGCAACCAGGTAATCGAGAGGCCCCAAGTAGCTAACTCTTTCGCAAGCACCATTTCTCGGAGCTTCAATTCTCGCTACCTCCTTTCATCCTGCGCTGGTCTTCCTTTATCACTGAATCATCGCTCTGCATTCACTCACTGTATATATCTGGTTTATTGTCCGCCTACGTAAATTGGTGTGGATCATGCGTTTACTGTCAACGTTGCATCACTTGAGGCAACTGTGGGCTGCTTTCAGCTACAGCATCATCGCTACAGACAATCAGCCAGCAACTAACAGATTGTCTGGCTGATGAAGCCCGTGCAATGATCGGCAACCAAAAAGAAAGACATATCAGAGATATGACCGGCAAAAACATACAACAGCGGGGATTCGCTGGTCGTCACCGACCCAACTACTAATCCGCCGGTTAGTGGCTTGACTATGGGAGAGCGGACGGGATCCCGTATTTTCCACTACCTTTGGTCGTATGTACAAGATAGAGCCCGTCTTTTGGTATATATAGATAGCCTAATAGTGATCCCACATTATGTTGTCTCACTCTTTACCCATGACATCTCGCGGTATTATGGCTTTGGGTCGGTAGTAGTGCTGCCTTCTTCACCACCAGTTACAGAAGGCCACACAACTCCTTGTTAGTGGGATAACGTGAGCCAATGCAGCTTGCCAGATGTGTCAGCATTGGTTGACGTCCCTCCGCAGCTGATTACTGACCTCATGTTTGTTATCTGCTGTATAACATTACTCAAACAATTACTTTACCAACAAAACTTGCTGATGTCCATGATAATCCCTGTCGAGAATTAACCAGCGGCGAACGATTAATATACCAGCACTGGACCAGCCTACTACAGAGAGGGCTTCATTGTCCCAGGGAAGATGTGCCAAGTGGCTTTTTCGGCCTTCATCAAAGCTTACCCTTGAGCTTCAACTCAAACAGTTTCATCACATCAGGTGGCGACAAGACAAACCAACATCAACCGATCGCGCCAACAACCTGGCAAGTTCTGGTTGGTTATGCTACTCAATTGTCATTGGAACTCCCTTAATTAACAATCAAGTACCCGATTCAACAGGGTGGACAGAATCAATGCATGCTCCCAATCTCAAGCACCTGTGGTTCATCGCGGGGAGTCGTCTATGTTGCCACTCAGCTCTGGCAAAACAGCAAGCGGGTTTAGCTCAGTTGGGAGAGCGTCAGACTGAAGTCAACTTCAATCACTATCATTCGATATCTGAAGGTCGTGTGTTCGATCCACACAAACCGCATGTTCTCTTTTTGCTCCTCTCGCTAGTTGCCTGTGGGTCTGCTCTAGCGTTGAAGAGCCGGATGAATGGGGAACATCAGGAACTTCGTGACGGGGTTCAAGGTCCTGGCCAAGCTTGTCAGTAGATCCCAAAGTAATGACGAATTTACAGCAGGGATCGAGTCTTAATTTTTGGCGTTGAGAAAGTAATCGTCGTTGATTGAATTGCAGGCTGGCCTTTGCGTGAGCAGACTGAATGACGCAGGCTCTTGACGCCCAGCTTACTGGGGCAATGCCTATCTATTGAGGCCCGCCTTGGAACGACAGTCTGATACCGTCCCTGCCTCTATCCAGTGCTGTCCATGATCGATCAGCTCTAACCCCCCGAAGTTCAATTCTTGTACAGCAATTCTTTCGCTCTCCGCCAACGAACTGAGTGGGCATCACAACCCACTCAAAGCACTGTCGGTGTGGCTCAGTTGGTTAGAGCGTTGGTCTCATAGCACGAAGCGTGATTTGGTCACAGATCAAAGTAATCCAAAGGTCGAGAGTTCGAGCCTCTCCACCGACAACAACTTGTCTTTTGGACCATATTTCTCTTTTTGTTCTCCCGCGTTGACAATCATGTTGACGATTGGCTCAAAGGCAGCACACTCAAGTTCACATTTTGCCCGTCAAACTGCCGAAATGCCCCAGCTACGCGTGCTGACCAGTAAAATCTACAACAGCGTCACAGCGAACTGCAACTGGCTGGGATCGATATGACAAATGATTAATTAAATACGAACCGAAACTCCAGTCATAAGTCGATCGTTCCTCCTACTCGGCTATATCGGCCCTATGTCAGGATGTTCCTAGCATATCAGCATGAGTCATGACGCATTTGGTCCAACACGAAAGTAAGCACGGCTCATGATCATCGCACACTCGCTTGTCCGAATACAGTATCCCATTCGAGATCAATCTCAGCCTATGATAATTACATCGTTTGAGAAGTATTCAGAATAGAGATTCACGGAAGTAAAGGCTTAAAAAAGTAACCCATTCGAGCACATCTGCCATCGCGACCGCCAATGTGCAGGAAGAGGCCGCCGAGATGAATGGCATTTAAGAAGTCATGATGCGGGAGAACCAGTCTTTCTTTCCATAAAAGATAAGCCAACTCATATTATTTGATAACTTTAGCATTTAATACTGCTTTCATCTCATTCAGGATGCTCTCTTTTCCTTGCATCATAGCATGGGGCACTCTCCTTTTATCAGTATCCCTCCCCGGCATAACCGTTAATTTTATGCTGACAGACAAATAGGTCACCAACGCTCATGAGACCGAAAAATATCCGCCAAATGTCACCATTTCCAACACCACTACGTCCATGTTCCAGCTCAGCATCGACACCGAGTTCTCATTCATCCTCAGCGAATATCTTTCCCTAGCCAACCAGGGTGGTAGCGCCACGGGGGAAGTGCTCCGAGCAGCTGCTGTCATCGAGCCAAGCAACCCTGAGAGTTGGTATCGCGAATTCAAGTTTCTTGCAGACAAGATCCGTGAGCAGGCCGTTGCTGCTGAGAAGAAGAAGAACTGGGTCTCTGCTCGCTCAGCCTACTTCCGATCTTCATCTTACTACCGAGGCGCCGACTTCTTCCTGCACGGTAATCAGTCTGATCCTCGTATCAATGTTCTCTGGCAGAAGCAGAATGCAAGTTTCACAAATGCTGTAAACCTTCTCCCCAAGCCCCCGACCTTTGTGGAGTTGAGGGCAACCAAATTCACCGTTCCAGCGTACTTCTTCCCAGGAGACTCTCAACTCCCCGCTGGGAAGCGCCTCGACTACGGCAAGAAGATCCCAACAGTAATCGTTGGAACCGGTTACGATGGATCCCAAGAAGCTCTCTACCATAGCAACTGTCGCGAGATCATTCAGCGCGGCTGGAACTGCATCACATACGAAGGCCCAGGACAACCGACGGTGCGTCGGCAGCAGAATCTCGGCTTCATGCCTCAGTGGTGGGAGGCTGTTACCCCGGTTGTCGATTATGTTCGCAGTCGAGATGATGTTGACCCTGACCGAGTTGCTCTCATTGGTATGTCTTTTGGTGGACTTCTTGCGCCGTTGGCTGCGACACATGAAAATAGATTGGCAGCTGTTCTTGCGATCGACGGATTGCTTAACCTTCAGCGCGCTATCCTTGAGCAACTCCCTTCTTCTTTGACCAGGCTTTTCCTTTCAGGGAACAGCACTGCCTTTGACGATGAGATCTACAGTCTTCTTAAGAACCCCAAACTCCCTACCGCTCTCAGCTGGCTGATCAACCAAGGAACGTGGGCATGGAACACCAAGAGCCCCTTCAAGTGGTTGACCTTGGTGGGAGAGTTCAAACTTGATGAACAGACCCTCTCTAAGATCAACTGTCCCGTATTTGTCGCTTCAGGACAAGATGACTCGATGGCTCCGGAACAGCCAGAGGAAATGGCGAGGGCTCTTGGAAAGCAGGCGCACTACTTTTTGTTCAAGACGGAGCTGGGATCTGGGGCTCATTGTGCAATTGGGGCGGAGAATCAGCTTGCGCAGGAGACATTGGGCTGGCTTGAGGGTGTGTTTGACAAAGTCTCCAAGTAAGCATCCCAAGGGGACTTGTATATCTTGCGACGACATGAGTTGCTACCTGTTTGATCGCCTATGCTTGTGATAGGGCACTCTGGTGAGGAGATTACATGCAGTTCTTGGCTAGAGTTACCGTACGGTGTATACACAGGGGTCATTTGTCTTCTATGGGAGTAATGTCGATGCCATCTATGTAAAGTAGTCGTATCTAAGTCAAAACCTCAATCTGTCATTTTATCTATGGCGTGTCCCTTTTGAGCTTCACCTTACTCACTCTCTCCTTCACTCTGTGACGATTCCATCTCTGCTTTTAGCCTCTGATAGAACTTACTTCGATGCCGAATGGTATTCCCGTACCGGATGAAGACGAACGGAATAGCACACATAAAGACGCTCACAACCCCAAGAAGCGTTGAAGCCCACCCAACACCAAGTTTGGTATACATCGGCGCCGCAGCGATACATAGTCCAGCACCCGCAAGATTTCGCAGACACGTTCCCGCAGCCATGGCTGATGCTGAGTACACCCCGTAGCAATCGCCCAGGTAAGTCGTTAGAGCGATACTGATGAGAAGCTGAGCAGCCCCGAACGGAATTCCTGCTATCATGGGCGATACCCACGAGATACTGGACCGTGCGGTCCAGCCAGCCCAGAATAGTGAGATTGCTAGAAGAGGCCCGCCCATGCATGCCAAAGGCAACCTGCTGTATTCATTCTTCTGTGCCCAGGTTCGACCAGCCTTTTTGCAGCGTCTGTAATAGGCATCCCACAGGAAGAATATCACTAGGCCAAGGCAGATTCCTCCTGCAATGGGCAAATACATGAAGCTGCTTTTCTTGTTTGACATCCCGTAGATGCCCTTGAAGACGATAGGGTATGTTTGAAAGAACATGTAGTAGATGCTGTAAGCTAACGCGATGTATGTTGCTGTTGCAGCCACGATCAGCTCGGTGAAGAGCATATGTAGAGGACGAATTAATACGACACTCATAAGGTTGCGCCAGCCTTTGGCTTCGAGCTCGATGGCGGCATACGTCTCAACATTGCCCTGACCAGTCTTTATTGCAGATCGCCTAATATTTTTCGCGCGCCGGGCAAGGATGGTAGGGCCAAATGTCTCTGGTAAGAATGCCAACGGAATGATGGTCACACCTGCAAATATGAGACTAAACCAATAAGCCCATCGCCAAGAGATCGGGGCCAAGTAGGCAGCTATTGTTGGAGCTATCAATGGCGCGCAGATGCTCGCTGTGTAGTAGTATGTGAGCGCCCTACCTCGCTGAGTCAAGTCGCTGTGTATGTCTGCGATAATACCGCCGCCAAGTGTACTCGGTGAGCTACCAACAATGCCTGACATGAGCCGGAAGAGCAGCATTGACGGCCAGTTTGGTGCTAAAGCGCAGGCAAGAGTGAACAGGATGTAGACGATGAAGGCCGCTTGAAGCACGTATTTACGGCCTTGAAGCTCTGAAAGAGGTCCAAAGAGGAGGGGTCCGAAGACGTATCCTACGAGGAAAAGAGATATGGGCAGTGCTAACTGCGGGTTCCCTCGCCTGTCGTCAATGCCGAACTCAGCGGCCATCGGTGACATGGCATTAGCTGGGAGGGACGATGAGAGTGTGCTGTTGAACAATGTCAAGGTAAGAGTAAACACCACAAATCTCTTCTTGGCCTACCAGGTGTCAGTGCTTGAAATCCTTTGTTGATACGGGAACCGCATACCTTGGACCAGTTGTTCGGGTTCTCTGGATCATTGCTGTCAAATGTGACGACGACCCTTCTTGTTTGTTGTGACTCGAAGGATGTCTTCTTCTCATTCTCAAGCATCAAAGATCCTGGTTCGGGATCCGATATCGCTTTTGAGACCTCCATGATGATATGAATTTACTGTTGTCCTCGGTGTAAGATTGTGGCGTCTGGCGAATCGGGATTACAGATGCAATTACTATCACCACAGATAGTGTATTGGAGGACTTCGTAGTGTCACACAGACAGGAATTAGGCGTGCAGTGCTCGAAATGGTAGGATATTCTCCGACTTAAACAATCCTTCTCTTGGCTAGAAGCTCGTTCAACATTTCCGCTTGGGGACGCTACAAGCGACAAGCCATTGATTGTGGGGATCATGCGTGTCGCCGTCAAATATTTGTTGTTGGCTGACCTCGGGTTTGCTCAAACAATTCAGGCCAGGAGAAATCCTGTTCGTATTAGAGACTTCCGGCAGTGTCTCGGTTCTGCCGCTCTTCTTGTACTTCAGTTGACAATTCGTCGACCATTACAATGCTCATGAGGAGCGTAATCATGGTAGTACCTAGCCCGGACACAGAAGGGTTCATCCGGATATTGAGCTCAAGAACGCTAACACGGGATCCTTTTCTCATCTGTGTTTACTTGACAGATCTTATGTCTGGTCGATTCTTCACCTGGCTACAATGTCAGGGAGCGATATCACATCGAGTGACGAAGCCTAGAGAGGGCAGATGTGATTGGCCGTGCACCTCACGAATGGCCTAGCCACTTCCTACATCTTCACCACGACAGCCGTGATATTGAATCAAGATAGGTGAGCCTGTGTAGTAGTTATGCGATGAGACACCCTTCGGCCTTGCGGCTCATCGCAAGATGTCACACGGCAAAGAAGAGAATTGTGTCGGTAGTTTACAATACACATGCACAAGTCGATGGGCCTTTGCCTGACCGGGTCTAGAACGCCAATCAACTTGCATGTATTCCCCACTCGTTCGAACTGACCGAATGCGGTAGTTCTATACGAGATTTCGTCATCACCAACCGCTCAGACTCTCTAGTCAGTTTGTTTGGTAGTAAGGAAACGTCGCGACACATTGACACGGCTCGTTTGTTTCCGCCAGTTCCGATCACTATTAACTACGCAGGTGCAGAGAAATGTCTGGTCGTGTCATACGACGGCGAAACGTCAAGACTCGCAACCGTAACGGCTGCGTCACGTGCCGAGCTCGGCGGCTGAAATGTGACGAGACAAAGCCAGAATGCAATAATGTAGGTCGATGCCAATGACTCGTATGCCGTCTACATAGGGCTGAGTTACTGATTCGTGGTATCCACAGTGCATACGGTTGTGCATGCCATGTGGTGGTTATGCAAACCAGATCATCTTCAAAGATCAGAACAAGCTGTTCAGACAGGACTCTCCGCGCAGGACACGGTCAGGCCAAGCGATAGGCGAGTCTTCCGATAGACGAGGTAGTATTGGCGATTTCCCACAAGCCGAAGAAGCACAGAGCCCGGCACATGAGTACTATTCTTCATATGCAACTCCAGCACCAGAGTTGGAGAATGATACCATTACAGCTCAGCCCACCTACGATGCTGGCCAGGCAAACAACAGTTCTGATGTAAATGCCGCACTTTCATCTTCTGATACACCTGCGGCTTGGGACTCTGGATTCATCCCAGATACCGATGTTGACGCGCCGGCACCAGCTGGAAATATTCGTGGTAGATTACCATACACCGTGTCACCAGTTGCTACATCACACCAAACCCCCCAAACATCATTCCCATTCTTCGGTCCATTAAGCGTTTCATCTCCCCAGCTAGTTCCAAAAACACTAGTTCCAACCCCGAGAAGTAGTCAATTCTTCAATGGACTTCACACTGCTCCGATCATCCCTCAAGGGCTTCTTGAGAGCATGAAGTTTCCCGAGGATATGCTCTACTACCATCACCTTCGGGACGCATCGCCATATGGCGTCCTCACGCTGTTGTACCTAAACGATGTTATGGATGCCGGATTTCTTAGTGCATCATTTTACCATGCTGCTTTAGCCTTGTCAGCTCTCAAAGTCTGCAAGTCCAACATGGGACAGCAGCTGCGGAGTCAAGCAGCAATACACGCACTAGAACACTTTGTCATAGCTCTTGGAGACGTTGGGAACATCCCGATAGAGGATATGAACACAGACATGCCGACACCAGGAAACGAATACGGCCCTGGAAGACGAGAGAAGATTGTGTCTTGGCTCAGTACAGTCTTGTTACTGGCACACTTTGAACTAAGACGAGCACAGATGAGGTTATGGTGCGTACATGGTCGCGCAGCGGTCGAGTTCCTGTCGACCCATTTGAGCCTTGTGAGGGAGACAACTATCGGAGAATCCCTGGTCTCTGCTTTCTCAAGAATAGCAGCCCTATTGGAGATCTACGAGGGTACACATTCGATCCAGGAACAAGTTGTATCATCCGAGGCATCGCGGTCTCTTGTCCAATACCTCGCTAGCTCGACACTGCCATACGACAGGCTGCTCTACATCATGCCTAGAGTAAACGAGTTGGAAGAGAAATGGAGGTCCAATCTTCGACCAGGCGCTGAGTGGGATCAGCGTGTTGACAACCTTAGACTTGAGCTGGAACAATGGCGAGCTAGCCTATTGCCGGAAGATATCCCTGACTTCGACGGCGAGGGGCCAGAGGCAGACATCAATATGAAGCCACTAACGCTTCTTTCCGCCCCGGAACCAGTCAGGCCAGCTACCAGTTTTACGCACTACCTCGTATCTACGCTTCGACTTGACTTGATGTACTCGCCAGAATCAGGCCCCAAGCTTTCTCCCTTTGAACGCTCGGCCATATTACGCAAGATCTGTCGCCTTGCAGCTGGCCTACCATATGACCTGTCCGTCATAGTGAACAACTATGGATACGGAATGCTTCCTGCGATGCTCAACGCCTACCATATGTCCGATGCTGTGATAGCGAATTGGATCAAGGGATGGGTTGCATCGAGACCTGACACAAGAGAGGGCATATGGGACATAGAGCGCGTGCAGAGACTGATAGCGTATCTGGATAAAGAGTATAACAACGAGGGATCAAGATCGGGGTGGACTGTTATCAAGACTCGAATGGTGGATGCGGAGGAGAACAGGGATGACACGCAGCCAAGTACGAGAGAAGAGCAATCTCGAAGTTTCTGCGTAGAGATATTCTGCAAGGGAAAACGTGGTTGGAGCATTGACTTTGTTGAGATAGAATGACTCAATAATGCGGCGATGACAAAGCCCAGTACATTGAATCAACGTCACCATAGCAAGCAAAAAAAAACAAAAAAAACCAAGCGTCCATCGCGTGATCCATTGCGGTGTGAAAAAAATCATTCACTGATGTCAGAAAAAAAGTTCATTGCGAATATCGGATTACCAATACGAGAATGGCAAGTTAATTGCTGAAAATCTTTGTAGGGCGTAGTGGACGACAAGCTCGTATGACTCAGAATGGTCACTACATAATGAAGGGCGCAATTGTCAAGTTGACATCCAAGCAAAGATGACAAATGACCTAAAGATTTTGACAATAGCGCATGCCACAGGGTGCAGCCACCAAATTGACATCGGGCCCGTGTCCAATCATAAGCAGGAGAAATTGCGTCGCTCGTTTGCCCAAGCCCGAAATGGAATTATTGAACGGGGGCATGTCAATCAGGAATTTTTTACATGGAGACAATTCGAGAGAATTCTATAGAGTCATATGTTGCAACGGTGAGAGAGCATGTCGAACAAGTTATAAGAGCGTACCATTTCCTGCCAGATTATGTCTTTCATTCAAATCATCATCAAGCAACTCATTGAATTGAATAAACATCGATTCTAGAACATCTTCAACTAAGATAACAGCACTTCAAACAAGATCAACAAGATCAATCACAACATCTCTACACTATCTCCACACTACAACTACATCTTGCATACTGCAGCCCTATAAAACCACTACTTTATACAACTCCACACTATCTCTCGGAAAGCACTTCACGTTTCGAACACAATGGAATCCACCAAGATCAACGCCCGACGAGTCTGGTCCTCAATTGTCCGCCATGCCAAAGAGCACCATGAGTCGGTTAACGCGGCTGTAGTTGCATACTACCCCCAGCCATCACCTGCCTTCACACCTAGCAGCAAGTCTGCGGCATCCTCTTTCCTGTCATCCCCACGGTACTCGTTTGAGAAGCCTCAGTAGAAGCTTTAAGGCGAGTTGCGACAATACACTAAGTGGATGATTAATTTGTTGGCTAGAATAAACTATGGGCAGAGAGTTATTATTATTGCTGGTCTATTTTAAAAGATTTAAGAGGAGTATATATATGAGTTAAATGATTAATAATAATTAGATATTGAATATAAAAGATATAGTTGCATAACTGCTACAGACTGTGATCTAATGTGATAGTTTAGTTATATAACCGAGCCGACTTTCCACGTTATGTGTGAACTTCTGTAGTCTGTCTCGGGCCAGTTATATAATTACGCATTTAGAAGACGTTGTGGATAGTAGTCGCGATTACTGAACAACTCCGTCTGGTAGAGTCGTGGGGTTTCAGCTATAAAAGCCTTAATAAAATGACCGAGATATCCATCACCGTTAGTTAAATACAATACGTCACAGCATATATATATAAGTGAAAGCCATATTGGTAAGGAGTTGAAGAAACAAGTTATAGCCAGTATTAAGAAACTCTTTACATCTCTCAAACACACAAGAGTTCTTCAAAATCGCCTCCAGTCTACCTATGCATCCGTTCAATTGCGAAACATGACTACCGAGCAATCCCACATAGCTGAAAAGTTCTTCCCACGAGCAGGACTTGCACAAGATGGATGATCTACCAAAGAGGAAGCGATAGCGACATGTGACTGTGGTGCCGTTCAGCTGGTGTTGGTAAGGCCCCTATGAACGACCCCAAGACACTCACTGATGGTCATTCGCCTATAATCAAGCCTGTATTTGTTTTCTCCTTTATCTGTCGCTGCAGCGACTGCCGCAAGCTCACAGCTTCGATGTTCACGACTGGCATTATTGTTCTCAACACGTACCTCAAGCATATCCGTAGAAAAGAAACCTTGAAGCAGTTCAGCTAGTTAGACACAATTAAGAGAAATAGAAGCCAGATAACTATTTTCTTCTGCTATATATATAAGTTACTTATATAC